>JAQJVL010001616.1:0-164290 GCA_035578905.1 Stictocephala bisonia | reverse complement strand
CCGATATCACAGTAATGTGAATTTTCTGATTGAAAGTATTTCTAAGATCGATGTTATGTTCCCGAAGAATCACAAATGTCTTTTGCAGAAGCTTTGTTGTGACATGTCTAGGGAAGACTGTATGTATGAACAATGTTTGGTTTGTTCAAAAGATAAAGTATCTGATTTGGTTACATCTGATTTGGTTGATCCAAACAAAGTGATTACCTGGAAACAATGGATTGATGAAAAAGGTGGTGTTCAGCTTCAAATTTTCAGTGGAACGGTTAAAGAAGCCATAAAAGAATTATAATCTAAGATGACCCATTTCAAAACACACTGTTACATTAAGAGTGTTCAAGAACAGTTTTTCATTAACAAGATTGACGGTCTTAAAGCTAACGCAGAGAACTATGCCGCAATGCAAATAGATTTTGCTGAAAATTACTCCATAACTCACCAAGATGAGATCCAGTCTGCACATTGGAGTCATCTGCAAGTTGGTATATTTACCTGTTGTGTGTGGCTACCCAGTGGAGTGAAGTCGTATGTAGTTATCAGTGATGATACATCTCACAGTAAGTACTGTGTGTACACATTTTTTAAAAAGATTTTGGGGGATGTTAAGCACTGCCATCCAAACATTGAGTTATTGATGATTTTCAGCGACAATTGTGCCGGACAATTCAAGAGCAAGTTCACTATATCTACACTTGTTAAATTGAAAGACGAACATGGTTCACTTAACATATTGTCCTCATTTTCAGACTCGTCTTCAGAATAAACATCCTCATAGTGGAGACGGGTCTTCACATTGGGAACGGTCAAATCTCCCTCAAAATCTTCTTCAGTTGATTCATTTACCTTAAAGATTGGTATTTTTTTCATTAAGGACTGTGATGTGTTACTTATCAGTAAGTTTTTTGAATCATAAACCCTGAAGTGGTGACAACCTCGAATACCAGGAATCTTGTCAACACTGTCCCAAAATACATTGAGATCGAGTTCATTTTCTGCTACTGCACCCTTTTCAACGTAAAAGCTTGTAATCCCTATACATTTTTATGTACATGCTCATAAAAGTCTTTGGCTGTCACGATTTGGATATCTCTGTTTCCTTTTACTGCCATCCAAACATTGCGTTTCACAGTGGCACCTATGCCATCAACAGCTCCTTTTCCATGACTACTGGAAAAAAAGTTCCAATATCATGTTCGTCTTTCAATTTAACAAGTGTAGATAGAGTGAACTTGCTCTTGAATTGTCCGGCACAATTGTCGCTGAAAATCATCAATAACTCAATGTTTGGATGGCAGTGCTTAACATCCCCCAAAATCTTTTTCAAAAATGTGTACACACAGTACTTACTGTGAGATGTATCATCACTGATAACTACATACGACTTCACTCCACTGGGTAGCCACACACAACAGGTAAATATACCAACTTGCAGATGACTCCAATGTGCAGACTGGATCTCATCTTGGTGAGTTATGGAGTAATTTTCAGCAAAATCTATTTGCATTGCGGCATAGTTCTCTGCGTTAGCTTTAAGACCGTCAATCTTGTTAATGAAAAACTGTTCTTGAACACTCTTAATGTAACAGTGTGTTTTGAAATGGGACATCTTAGATTATAATTCTTTTATGGCTTCTTTAACCGTTCCACTGAAAATTTGAAGCTGAACACCACCTTTTTCATCAATCCATTGTTTCCAGGTAATCACTTTGTTTGGATCAACCAAATCAGATGTAACCAAATCAGATACTTTATCTTTTGAACAAACCAAACATTGTTCATACATACAGTCTTCCCTAGACATGTCACAACAAAGCTTCTGCAAAAGACATTTGTGATTCTTCGGGAACATAACATCGATCTTAGAAATACTTTCAATCAGAAAATTCACATTACTGTGATATCGGCAAACGCACACATTGTGTGGCATCTTAGAAACTGGCAGAATATGCTTAGGCCTTAAGGTGAAAAAACTTGATTTACCCACATTAATGTCAGGGTGATTTTTTTTAAATTCTTCATATGCCTCGCCTATTGTCATCATCATGTGTCTTATTTACAATTTTAGTCTTTTCCCAGTTTTTTCACATTTGACATTTTTTGTGTCCAATTTTCCTGGAGCCTGCCTACTGATTGGATCAGTGCTATAAAATGCCTTTATTACCTGTACTTCATTCTCTTGAAGACCTCTTGGTCCTTTTTTTTTTTTTGAGGTTTCGTTTCGCTAAAATTTAGACCAACATCAACCGCAAGTTTTTTTATTACAGCAGTTATCTTAGAAGGGCTGTCAGGTAGAATATTTTTCAATCTTTTCACCGCTTTCCCAAAAGATTGTTTACTTTTATAGCTTCCTATTGGAGAGACCATTGTCATTGATGATGCATGTGCTTTTTTCTTTTTCTCCCTACATTTTCTCACTCGGCTTAGAGTCTTTTTACGTGTTTCTTCTTTTAGTTTATTGTCCTCTTCTAATTTCTTAAGCTTTTTATCTCTCTCCCTTTCTTTTTCCAAATGATTTTGCCACTTAACAATGTCACCCTTATTTTTTTTCACGATATCGTCCCATGCGATCATTTTTCTTCGCTGGAGCCATTGCTGAAAAAAAATAAAAATTGTAAGAGTTGCAATAGTACAAAGATATAAAATGTCATGGCAAATAAAGTGATTTAATAGGCCTAGCAGTCAAAACCAGTACCCTAATAGGTTAAAAAACAAATTCAAGAATTTATGTCCGGACAACAATTTATGGGACCAAATTTGAAGAAGTTATAATTCTATTTAATTAAAAAGACCAATAATTATCAAGAAAAGGTGGCAAAATGAAGGTAATTAAACTCTGAATAGGATTAGGTATACAAACTATATTAAAAAGTAATATACATATTATAATAACTGAATACTCTGAGGGTTGTATTGTTACACCCGTTACATCAAATGTGTAACACCCGTTACGCGAATTACTTCTTAAATAATAAAACTAAAATTTAAACAATAATACTTAAACACAAGGGAAACACATAACCTCACTTTTACGATAAAAATATTGTTAAATAGTGTTTGCTAATTAAGTAATACTAACTTTTGTTAAAAAAGTGTAACGGGTGTTACATCATATATAGCTATGTTTGAAAGCAAATTAAAAGAATAATTAATTACCTTAATTATGATGGTAATGGTTAGAGCAGACTTCAAGCCATCATCTTTACCAACTTCAAACAATAGAACAGCTGTTTGTTATTCAGTGCAGTGCTGCCAAGTTTACAGAAAAAACATTCCCTGAGGATAGCTGTGTATACATATAAAATGAAGATCCAAAACTCTGTAAATATAAAAATTTAACAAAAATTTAATATGTATAATTAAATTAGGACCTTTTACCTTAACTTCCAGCATATTGAATTTTATTTATTTTAATTTTTTTTTTTTTTTTGACACCTCAGGCTTACTTTAAGCTGGAATGCCTGAACAGTTAATAACAATAGCACACTTATTTTGCAAATATTATGGCATTTAACATGATTCTTAGGCCTGTTGTAAGAAATGCAACGCGCGCCTGCTCATGTGACCTCAATAGGCGCGCCTGCCGAAAGGTTAAGGGATCTGCTAAAGGTAAGGTCTACAAATTTAATCCATCTTGGATAAGTGACCCTTCATTTGTAGGGTGGTTAAAAAAAGGGCAAAAGGCTAAATCGGGAGCCGATATGGCATATTGTTGCGTTTGTAACACCCTTTTAAGTCCACACAGGACTGAAATAGTAAGGCATGGAAAATCGGCAAAACATGTTAAGTTGGCAAAGGATTTATCTTTAAACAAAGATATCAAAAAATTAGTAGAATCTAAACCTAGTGACATTAACATTAAAAGAGCAGAATTAAAATTAGCAGGTCTAATTGCATCCAATAATCTTCAAGAGGTCAATACAACACATATTGCATGCCTCATTTTGACGAAAACTCACAGCACTCCACAAATGAGTTAGTTGACGAAACTGATACTAAATCTGATTCTAACTTCGAGCTGTTTTCGCTGTCTTCAAGCACCGATGAGGATTGTGCTCCTTAAATGTACCCTAACTGCCATTTAGCAAATTCATCTGAAGAAAAATGTCAAGAGTATCCCAAAGATATTGAAAATAAATTGACAGTTCAAATGTCAAGTAATACGAAAAATCAGAGATTATATGACAAAAGAGATTCATGTTTGTTTTGTGGTAAATTATGCTCAAAACTTTTAACAAATTTGCAAGCAATACACTCTGAAGAACCAGAGGTCAGCAAATTTATGGCCATTAAGAAGAAAAGTAAAGAGAGAGCAAATATTATAAGAAATTTAATAAACAGAGGTAACTATATACACAACAAAAATATTCTCAATTGTAAAATGGGACATATAATACCTAGTAGACGGCCATCAAAAAAATCAAGTATTGAAATGTATCTACCATGTCTATTTTGTTTAGGGGTTTTTAAGAAAAATAGACTGTCTAGTCATGCTTTAAAATGTTGGAACAATCCCAAAGGAATAAAACATACAGGGCACACAATTGGTAGAAGTATAACATTGCTCACGGCAGATAATGATACTTCAACTGACCTCTTAGATATATTGAATAATATGAAAACTGACAAGGAATCACTTACAGTGAGGGATGACGATATAATTAAAAAATATGGCCAGTGGCTTTGTGATAAGCATAGTTCACATAAACATCTAAAGAATGACATTTCACAAAAAATGAGAGAACTTTCTCGATTTTTGCTCCAACTAAACGAAAACAAGCCTGATTGCGACTATCTTACTTTGAGGGAGGCCTTAAAACCAAACAACTTTTTTCTTACTGTTGAAGCAGTAAAAAAATTAACTGGCATTGACTCATCTAAGAGGAAACGATCAACACTAGCTCTTAAGTTAGGATATTCTTTCCAAAAGTGTCTCATGATAGTAAAAAATGAAGCGATTGTAACAAGTAATGAGAAGGAAAGGAAAGAAGTTGACAACTTCATGGAGCTGTATAGATTGAATTGGACTAATTCCATCCTCCAAAAGGCAACGGAGGATATTGACAAGTCCAAATACAATAGGCCGAATCTACTTCCTCTTGCTGAGGATGTTAGATGTTTGAATACCTACATACACAATAAAAACATAATTCTTCTCCAAAAAATTGAGAACAACCAGGTAGATGAAAAAGATTTTATAGAATTCTGCCATATTACATTAGCTCATGTCATTACATTCAACAGAAAGAGAGTCGGTGAAGTTCAGCGATTGACCAAAGATAATTTTATGGCCCGAGTGACTAATCAAGAACCCCAAGGTGAAATAGAATCTACTTTAAATTCTCACGAAAAACTGTTAGTCAAGAATGTAAGCCTGATTGAAATTAGAGGGAAAAAAGGACGCAAAGTACCACTCCTGCTAACTAAAAAATTAAAAAAAGCATAGAAACTATTTTAATGAAAAGACAACAGTTTCAGGTCCCAGATACAAATCCTTTTGTCTTTGTTAAATGTAGAAGTAAACAGTGTATTCGGGGGAATGACGCATTAAGATTGATTGCCCTTAAATGTGGAGCTAAACATCCCAAGAAATTAACCTCCACCACAGTATAATGGCTACCCCTACTTATTGGTTGGTCAATAGAAGCAGACGTTCCCAAGACGTAGGTACAAGATGTAGGTTGTAAGTCACCTAAACATATTATTGGTGCTAATAGTAAAACCAAGTACAGATAAGGTAAGTAACTACCGGCTTGATACTAATAGTAACAATACTAACAACATAAGTAAGGAGACTACTAGTGCTTATTAATTAGTTTGGTAAACATCAGACATTCCAAAGGAGTCCATAACCTACATTTACATTAGTATTGAATGGATACTAACAGTAAAACAAATTATCAGGCGCTACTGTTATTGATGAAGATTAGTGATCCAATGGAAGCAGATCTTCCAAAGGTATAAGTAAGACGTAATATAATCAAGGTGATAGTAATTCTAATATATAGCAATACTAATAGATAGTTTTCAATATTTAATTAAGTGATACTATTAGTAATGTTAAGCACCAGGTGTTACTGATATTAATTAGTAGTTAGTTAGGTAATAGAATCAGATCTTCCCAAGGTACAAACAAGATATCCCAAAACTGAGAAGTTAGTTATACTAATAATATATGATATAAATATCACTATAGAGAGATACAAATAACCACACTTATAATCACTTTGAACTATTAGAATTCATATTTTTTTAGTCAGTCAAAGCAAAGCAGTATCTATTGTAATACTAATTGATAGTTAGGCATTTTTTTATAATAATACTAATGGAATAGAGTGATATTAATACTAACAATTATTATCAGCTAGTAAGGTTAGTGATTGGTAAACCAATGGAAGTAAAACTTGATCTTACTTATCAAGGTATAAGTAAGATATCTTACAATAAAGCTGTTGGTTATAAAAATTAGCTGTAATATTAATAGACTGAAGTGAAACTAATATAAGCGCATAACATCCGATGTACCGTTAGTGGTAGGTAATTGGTTAGTCATTAGAAGCATACATTCCAAAGATGTAGGTAAATCACCCAAAAATAATATTTATACTAACTGTAACACCAAGGTGTAGATAAGGTACCTTAGTAGTGGCTTAATATTAATAGAAACAATATTCATAGTAAACAACAATTCATAGTAAAATTGTTAGTTCTTAGTACTTATTTTGGTGCATAGCATATAATGATATCTACCTACAAGGTAAACCTACATTAGTATCGAACTGATACTAATAGTAACACTGATTAATACATGTTATTGTTTCATGGTATACATGCTGATGAACCTATTGTATTAGCGCTTTCCAGTATATAAGTAAGATATGATATGAAAAAGTTGATATGATATGAAAAAGAAAAAGTTAATACTAATACCCAGTAATCCTAAAAGATAATGTTTCTTTTATTATCAAGTGATAATATTAGTATCAATAATTACTAGGTGTTGCCACTAGTAAATAGTTAGCCTATACAAGTACATATTTCCATGGCATAGGTAAGGTATTCCAAAACAGAGAAGGTAGTAATACTAAGAGATAGTATTAATATCAGTATTGAGAGATCCAATACTAATACTTATCATCAGTTAGTACTGTTGGACATTTTATCTTTTAGTTATTAGGGCACAGTCTGCAGTAATACTAGTTAATAATAAGACCTTTGGTTAGTAATACGTATAGAAACAAGTAATACTAATAGTAACAATTATTGTAAGGTAGTAAGAATAAAAGGTTTTGAGCTAATGTACGTAGTGTTTCTCAATGAATAACTAAGATATACAACTATCAAATCGTTAAATACAAGGTGTTAGTAATGCTAAGAGAATTAAGTATTACTAATATTCGTACCTAATATGATGTAGTAACATTAGTAATAAACAATTGGTTCATCATTAGTTGGAGTCATTCCTACTTATAGTGAAGATATAGGTAAGTCACGTTAAGTATTATTGATACTAACAGTAACATCAAGGTACATAATATAAGGTACCCTAGTATTAGTTTAATACTAATAGTAAGAATAATAAGTAGAGTACTTTTTAGTTCTTAATTGTAAGTTTAATAATAAAAGCTGATTTTCCCAACGATGATTCACTAGAAATTAACATTAGTATCGAGGCAATACTAGAGGAAACCGGCCAAATTCGGACCCCCGTCCTAAATCGGACCCCCGATGCTCCTGGCTCTGCATTGATCTGAATTCTGCGACGAGGCATGGAATTAGTAGTTTAAGTTACCACCGAACTTTTTTGGAGCGCTCGCGTCAACTGCTTCATTTTTAAATCTGTCACACGCCGTTACGTGTTTTGATTGAGTTGATAGTTTTTGTGCCATCCTAGTTTTTTCAACTTTTCACCTAGATTTTTAAAGGTAAGACTTTTGAACCTTATATATTCTTAAATAGTAAGGTTGTAGATGTATTTTAATGGATAAGTCTTCGGGTTTTTACTTAACATAAAAAAGTTGTCAACATAATAAAATTGTTGCCCGCCGTCCTAATTCGGACCCCTTTCGCCAGCCTAAATCGGACCCCCTATGTTTTGCGCTTTAAGACTCGTAGTAAGTTCGTAAACTCCTATAATATGATTTGAAATTATGTTCCAGATGGGGAAGACCTCTAAAAGCTGGTCTCCATCCAAAATGGCGAGTGCTATCGATGCAGTAAGAAAAAAGAAAATGGGCTGGAAAAAGGCGAGCAAAAGTTTTAACGTTCCAAAAACGACACTTATGAGACTGTCCAATGTTAAGTATGGTGAACCTACGGAAGCAGTAAAAGTACAACGAGGCAGACCCACTGTTCTTAACAAAAATCTTGAAGCTGAGCTGGTACACTATTGTCTGGCTATGGAGGCTTGTTTTTTTGGTCTAACCCGTGGTGATTTACGGAGAATGGCCTTACAGTTAGCAGAACGAAATGGGATTAAGCATCCTTTTAAAGATAAACGTGCAGGGGAGAAGTGGCTCAAACTTTTTCTCAAACGACATCATAAGGTGGTAAGGAAGCCAACCGGAACTTCCTACAGTAGAGCCCTTGGGTTTAGTAAAGATAACGTTAAGAAGTTTTATGATCTTCTAGAAAATGTTTACAATAAGGGCAATTTTACTCCAGACAGAATCTGCAACGTTGATGAGAGCAGTATCACCGTGGTACAGTCTAATGTATCAGATGTAGTTGGCCTTAGGGGCAAAAAGCTAATAGCGGCCTTGACTTCGGGAGAACGTGGAGCTCTTATCACAATCGTCGCCTGCATGAATGCTTGTGGCACCTTCGTGCCACCACTTGTGATTTTCCCGCGAAAAAACATGAGTGATCAGTTGAAGAAGGGAGCTCCTCCTGGAACAATATTTGCAGCTCACCCTTCCGGATGGATACAAACCAACATCTTTACGGATTGGTTTAGACATTTCCTTGAGTTCTCCAAGCCTACACAGGAAAAACCAGTACTGCTGATCTTGGATGGACACTTCAGCCACACCCAAAATATTGACCTTATTGACATGGCTAAGGCAAACCATGTGACAATTGTGTCCTTGCCTCCTCATTCATCACACAAAATACAGCCCCTTGACCGGACTTTCATGGGCCCATTGAAGGTCTACTACAGTGAAGAAGTGAGGCAGTACTTGAGGCAGAACCAACGAGCCCTTACTGCTTTTGATACAATGGAGTTGTTTGGAAGAGCCTACATTAAATGCCAAACTGCAGAAATAGCTATCAATGGTTTCAGAGTTACAGGAATTTACCCTTTTAATAAAACCCTGTTCTCAGATGCTGAATTTATCGAAGAGGCCCAAAAAAAGAGAGATTCCTCCTTTTATGAAAGTGTCTTGCTGCACAAGCCAAGGGGAAATCGGAATTCAGTAAACACTGAAGAACCTACTCATGAAGAGCAACAAGATCATTTTGAAATTGATCTTACTCAACCCTCAACCTCGGCCAGTTTAAGTACTCCTACGAGGACAGTTCTATCAACTGCAGGTGAAGAAGATGATGTCCATACAAGCCCTTTCGACTTTTTCCCAGTTCCTAAAATAAAGAAGAGGACTACAAATAGAGGAAGAAAAGCCTTCAGCTCTGCTATAATCACAGATTCACCTTACAAAGCTCAGCTCGTAGAAGCAAAGGAAATCAAAGAAGAAAAAGAAGCAGGGCAGCACGGAAAAAAAGGAGAAAACAGCAGACGTGGTCGGGGATTCAAGGGTTCTTCCAGAAAAAGCACTTCTGAAAAGGGAAAACAGCTCGTATCCAAGAAAATAAACTTTGATGAAGTTCTTGAATCAAGCTCAGAAAACGACAATGACTCAGTTTCATCAGGATCGTCTGTAATGGAAGTTCTCCGGGGTGTCAAACCAACAGCAGATGAGGACGCTTGTTGCATCTTCTGCAGCTGCAAGTTTTCTGACGATGTGAAAGGAGAGTTGTGGGCCATGTGTGTAGTCTGTTCAATGTGGGCTCATGTGGACTGTGCAGGAGCAGAAAAGGAGATTTATATCTGCGACTATTGCAAATGAAATACAGTAGACCATGACACTTTGTATTTGACTTTAAACCAAATTTAACTTGTTTCCATGTGTTTTACTTATTAACAAAACATCTATTTGAAAAATATGTTACGTTCACTTATATACACCTTTTTTCCAAATGTTTTGTGTATTACTTATATTTTTTGTAGGGGGTCCGATTTAAGACGGTTTTCTTCCAACCACCAAAATTTAAGGTTTTGGTAAAAAAAAATATGGTTTACAGTTGTTAATAAATTAGGTCAAATCACTTTGAAAATGGTTCACGCCTAAATTAGTTAAGCATTAAGTGCATAAAAAACAAATTTTTTCATTGTTTTATATTTTTCTTAAATTAAAAACAAAATGGGGGTCCGAATTTGGCTGGTTTCCTCTAATAGTAAAACGAAGAGCATGTGGTCCTGTTAGTCATTAGTATCATCAAGACTAAGCCTAACATATCCAAAAAATACTTAAAATATAAGTAAGACAAAAAAACTTTAACTTCCCCACAATGTCAATGCTACAATTAAGACAGAAACACACGCTTCCCCAGAATGGCATGTCTATAAGTAACCGATGCACAGTTTACAAACCTTTTTCAGATATTGGCGCGACATGGTGGCAGGGAATCGAACTACGTTACACACTCCAACAAGTAAAATATATCACTTATGGGGAAGTTGTAAAAAAACTATTCCATGGTATGCAGAACGACTAAAAAAGAAGTTTACAAGTGAAAAAAACTATATGCGTTGTGGGGATACCCCACAAATACAACGCTTCCCCACAACGTGTTGTGTTTACTTGTGAAATACCCCGCTAGTGCATATGGGTAAACACGCACGCTCGCACACGCGCACACACACACACACATACGCACGCACGCACGCGCGCACGAGTGTTAAGATGGGATTTTTCAAAATTTATATACGAGGAAACATTCGATTTAAAACTTTTAATACCATAGGGAACATTGTATTAATATAAAAATTAATTTATAACATTGATGAAGACCTTACTGAAAATAACGTACAGTCATCAAAATCATGTACAGTCAATGTTTATATTATAACATTTATTAAATACTACTTTAAATAAATTGAAATTATTATAAATTTTAAAAATCATTTTAAACTCAACTTTTATATTTTTTATGTAAACATGTTTTTACTGCACATAAATATTAAAAAATGTTACGCTTAAACGAAAGATAACACTAATACAAGTTTAGTTCCTCAATCGTATATTATGGATGGACACTAAAAGTCTCCTACTATTCTAAAATGTAATATTATTTAGCAGTTCTAAGTGTGAGTTAAAAGAAATATGGCATATTAGTTAACCCAAAATGAGGATAATCAATGTTATTTAGCGTTTCAAATTAAAGAAAACTTTTGGAATTCAAATAAATAATAGTTTATATTTAATTAGATAGCCTACTCCGTATTCTAATGCTATATTGCGATCTTGCGTATTTAATTAAAAAAATATAAGAAAATGATAATAATTAGCTGTATTTATTAAACGCTTTAAAGTAGGGGGTTTCAATGTATTTGACTTTATAACCTCTGATTAAGAATTAATCAGTACTTAGTAAGGTTTCTAGTATATCTCTATTTATAGAAAGATCAGGCATTCAACTGATTACGCCTTTGTACTTAATCTTTTTTCAGCACTTTCGGTACAACAGACTAACATATTACGCAGATATTTGCTATAATGTAGTAATATTTAGCTAGTCATGTTATTATAAAAATAATAAAATAAGCAAAACTATTTTCCTTCATATTTATCGTATATAATTTAACAATTTTATTTGATGATACTTGATATCTCTTTGTTTCAATATTTGTTTGTTGAATAAACGTATCTTAAACACAGGTTACCTGCTTACTCACATACACACGCAAACAACTTGATACAGTAATTACTATAAAATAAACTTCACTGTTCTTATGAACTGACGATGTTCATACGTACGAACGATTGAAAAATAATACTAAAATTTACCCTCCCGAGTAAATACCTAAAAGTGTTGTTGAAGTATGTCACTATAGTAAATCAATTTTATTTGGACTATGGGTAGCTTAACTATCACTGTACATATATAGGTTGGCATGATGGAACCTGCGTTGCAGACTTGGAAAATATTAGCAGCAATCGGAAAATTGACTCTCAACATCAAACACATATCCTTAATTTAACAATGAATCAAGCAGGTACAGAAATCTCCAATGCTATGGACCCACAACCATGTTCGAATATGCCATCTAGTAGTAGGACTGACGCAGAAGAGCAAATCATTAGTGAACCTACACCAAATAAATTTTGCCTCGTTCCTTACAGTGACTCAGATGATTCTGTTGATTACTTATCGCTTGAAAATAACAATACATATCAATCCAAAAATAAAAGAACTATCTGTAATGAGAGAATTAAATATTGACTATATAGATGATGCCAAAAATATTGATGGAGGTCAATACAACACATATTGCATGCCTCATTTTGACGAAAACTCACAGCAATCCACAAATGATTTAGTTGACGAAACTCTGATACTAAATCTGATTCTAACTTCGAGCTGTTTTCGCTGTCTTCAAGCACCGATGAGGATTGTGCTCCTTCAATGTACCCTAACTGCCATTTAGCAAATTCATCTGAAGAAAAATGTCAAGAGTATCCCAAAGATATTGAAAATAAATTGACAGTTCAAATGTCAAGTAATACGAAAAATCAGAGATTATATGACAAAAGAGATTCATGTTTGTTTTGTGGTAAATTATGCTCAAAACTTTTAACACATTTGCAAGCAATACACTCTGAAGAACCAGAGGTCAGTAAATTTATGGCCATTAAGAAGAAAAGTAAAGAGAGAGCAAATATTATAAGAAATTTAAGAAACAGAGGTAACTATATACACAGCAAAAATATTCTCAATTGTAAAATGGGACATATTATAATACCTAGTAGACGGCCATAAAAAAAATCAAGCATTGAAATGTATCTACCATGTCTATTTTGTTTAGGGGTTTTTAAGAAAAATAGACTGTCTAGTCATGCTTTAAAATGTTGGAACAATCCCAAAGGAATAAAACATACAGGGCACACAATTGGTAGAAGTATAACATTGCTCACGGCAGATAATGATACTTCAACTGACCTCTTAGATATATTGAATAATATGAAAACTGACAAGGAATCACTTACAGTGAGGGATGACGATATAATTAAAAAATATGGCCAGTGGCTTTGTGATAAGCATAGTTCACATAAACATCTAAAGAATGACATTTCACAAAAAATGAGAGAACTTTCTCGATTTTTGCTCCAACTAAACGAAAACAAGCCTGATTGCGACTATCTTACTTTGAGGGAGGCCTTAAAACCAAACAACTTTTTTCTTACTGTTGAAGCAGTAAAAAAATTAACTGGCATTGACTCATCTAAGAGGAAACGATCAACACTAGCTCTTAAGTTAGGATATTCTTTCCAAAAGTGTCTCATGATAGTAAAAAATGAAGCGATTGTAACAAGTAATGAGAAGGAAAGGAAAGAAGTTGACAACTTCATGGAGCTGTATAGATTGAATTGGACTAATTCCATCCTCCAAAAGGCAACGGAGGATATTGACAAGTCCAAATACAATAGGCCGAATCTACTTCCTCTTGCTGAGGATGTTAGATGTTTGAATACCTACATACACAATAAAAACATAATTCTTCTCCAAAAAATTGAGAACAACCAGGTAGATGAAAAAGATTTTATAGAATTCTGCCATATTACATTAGCTCATGTCATTACATTCAACAGAAAGAGAGTCGGTGAAGTTCAGCGATTGACCAAAGATGATTTTATGGCCCGAATGACTAATCAAGAACCCCAAGGTGAAATAGAATCTACTTTAAATTCTCACGAAAAACCATTAGTCAAGAATGTAAGCCTGATTGAAATTAGAGGGAAAAAAGGACGCAAAGTACCACTCCTGCTAACTAAAAAATTAAAAAAAAGCATAGAAACTATTTTAATGAAAAGACAACAGTTTCAGGTCCCAGAAACAAATCCTTTTGTCTTTGCTAAATGTAGAAGTAATCAGTGTATTCGGGGGAATGACGCATTAAGATTGATTGCCCTTAAATGTGCAGCTAAACATCCCAAGAAATTAACCTCCACCAGCTTGAGGAAACACACTGCCACGGTGTCTCAGGTCTTAAATCTGTCACCAAATGATTTAGAACTGTTATCTAGGCATCTTGGTCATGACTTGAATATTCATAAGGAATATTACAGACTTCCGGACAGAACAATGGAACTTGCTAAAGTAAGCAAACTTTTTCTCCAGTTCGATAAAGGCAAGCTCACTCCTGGCTTAAATCTGGATCAACTAAATATTGACGTTAGTGATGAATCCGATTCAGATTCCTCTTCTAACGAACAAAATGAGGAAGTTCACAGGAATTATGAACATAGCCCTCCACCTTCAACATCCACGGAAACAAGTATTCCCAACATAAGTTCCATTGCCAGGAAGGTCAATTATAGCAGGAGGAATATTTGGACTGAAGAGGAAAACACAGCAATAAATTCATATTTTATGAATGATATAAACAATTTGATAATTCCCAATAAATCAAAATTTGATCTTTGGGTAAAAAGATATCCAATACTTAAAAAAAGATCTTGGATGCAAATTAAATCAAAATTACACAATATAATTTAAAAAAGGAGAACAACTAACACTTCTTAAATAACTCTGCTAAAAATACATTCTTAAAATGTCTGGAATGTTTTCAAGCAGATCATTTTTTCTTGCTTCCATTGTCAAGAGGGGATTTTCCTATTTAAGTTTATTTGCTTTAACTATCCTGTTGTTATTAATAAGGCCCTATAGTGATTTAAATTAAATACGTTTTAGTTTGTTAATTTTATTTTGAATCTAGTTACTATATTGTTATCAATATGCATTATTTAATATTGGATACTCTTTGTAATATTAGTACTCGTAATATGTTTACTGTTTGTTGGTTTAATATTTAAGTCTACTCATTCATTATCCATTTTGAAGAGTAATACTAGTAATTTTAATAATAATAATAATATAATATAAATGAAAGGCTTTTGAGATAGTACAGATTATTCCACGCCTTGATATTACAGAGTAAATAAATTACAGTGTTGGGAACCATGTAAATTTTAATTTTTGGAATCGTTATTTTGTTTTTCTATTTATATGCTACTACAGTAGAACTCCGATTATCCGAATTCCAACTATCCGAATCGCTTACAGAACGAATTTTAAATCGCAAAATAACGAAGAATCGTTATTAAAGAAGGCAGAAGCCTTTGCGCGCTGCTGTTCTTCCTCCCGCGAAGCTACTGTGCGCTGCTGTTCTTCCTTCCGCGAAGCTACTATAGGCGCTGCGCGGGGCAATGAGTTACTGTTTCCTAGTGCATACACTGTAGTGTTCTATTTTTAGCCAATTTCTTCCTCCCTCTTCCCCCTCACCCTCATTCCGCTTTTGTTCTAATAAGAGTCAGTGCGTCGTTGACCTGCTACCGTGACTCTTTCGCTCGTACAGTCGCTTTGTTTTGTTTGTGAGTGCGTTGTAGTGTATGTGCAGTAAGTGTTTTTGATTGTTTACCATAGCCTCCAAAAGAAAACGTGTTGTGTTATCGTTGGCGGATAAATTAAAAATTATAGAACAATCCGATAAAGGAGTTACTGGTAAGCAGTTGGCTGAGATGTACGGTGTTGGACAGGCAACAATTTCAGACATTAAAAGAATAAAGCTACACTTTTAAACCAGCACGAATCCGGTAGATCCCATTACGTCCTCATCTTAAACTTTGCTAAATTAATAAGACCTCAACTGACCAAAGATAGACACAAGATCACAGTCTGTAACCGATGCTTTAGCTTCAAAGATACCCGACTATGTAAATCATCAGCCCAGGCGTGGCTTGCTGAACATGTAGGGTACTGTAAGCAGCACAAACCAACACCCATCAGCCTACCTACAGAGGTTGCGGCGAACCTAAGATTCCAAGATTACCACAAGCAAGTTCTTCTACCCATCGTAATTTTTGCCGACTTTGAGGCATACCTGCATCCCACACCGTCCACAAACAGCAACTATGAGTTTCACGAGCCAAACAGTTTTTGCGGGAGATTTCCAATTGCACCGGGGTCAGGGATCGGCCCCAAACTGATGTGTCCAGATGCACCGGAGCCCCTTTTGGGGGGTGTTCCAATTGCACCAGAGGCCCTTGTTTATGACATGAGCCGGGAAAGTCCAACCAGGCCGGATTCCTAGTACAGTAACCCCAAGCTGACCGTGCCAAATTCCACACCCTTTGTTATGACATGAGTCATGAGTCGGTTAGGTTAGGTTAGGTTAGGTTAGGTTAGGTTAGGTTAGGTTAGGTTAGATGTTAGTGTTGCCACGGATAAACACAAAATTAAACATTAAATACATAGTTACCATATTTATTAGTTAGAACCTGCTATGGTCTACCATTAGTATGTGCCACGAAACATCGGCAAGTGTTTGATAGAATATTCCATTGCGAAATTGTTAAACACTTATAAACTATGTTTGAAGAAATGTAGTGGGGTGGGGAAGGAAGGGGCCTTCCAATTGCACCGGCTCCGGCGGTCGAAGGAATTTGCAGCGGGGATAAGTGAGGTGGGTAGATTTTGACCACCGGTGCATCTGGACACTTTTCGGACGGAGGAATGTTTTGACCCGTGGAAATTCCTTTGACCGCCGGTGCAACTGGATATCAGCCGTTTTTGCACCATCATAAAATCCTCCCCAAGAGTGTCTTAAATGAAGTGGGTCTTAGCTCATCCCCGCACTTTTGTAGATCGGACGATGCAGGAAAGGAGTTTCTCCTACACATCTAAGACACGGTACAACGAATCCAGACTCTCTACCTACGAAACACACCCCTTGTTCCTATGACCCCTGATGAATCCGAGCGTCATGCCTAGGCCACCGTATGTGATCTTTGTAAACACCCTTTTAATGAATAAAGCGTTGCCTTCAGAAAATGTATCGATCACGATCATATCACGGGAGCATTCAGGTACTCGCTGTGCAGTACATGTAATACAATGCTAAGGCTTCCCAACTATGTCCCTTGCTACTTTCATAACTTGAGTTATGATCAGTCCTTTATAATCAGGAACCTCGCTCGGAATCCTAAGGAATGTCAGAGTAAATGCCATTCCGGCCAACAGTGAAAAACTCTTTCTCTGTGCAATTCGATAAAATTCAAATTCGATTTCTCAGCTTCAGACTCATGCCTCAGAGCCTTTCATCACTGGTACAAACTCTTACAGCATCTGATTTTTTCGAGAGTTCAAAACTCGTCCCTGGAGACAGTCTTCACCTCATCTCCCGTAAAGAGGCCTACCCCTACGGTAATTATGTTCGCGATGCATCAGTGTTTAATGAACCTAGACTACCTCCTCGTGAGGCCTTTTACAACAAGCTCAACGAAGAGGAACTGTCTCAGTCTGACTATGATCACGCGGTAGATGTGTGGCGAAGGCTTCACATGACATCCTTCTTGGAATATCATAAAGTCAATCTTCTTCTCGACACCACCCTCTTATGTGACGTGCTTTCCAAGTTCAGATCCAAGTGTTTAGAATCTTACGGTATCGATTGCTGTCAAGAATATACAGCCCCTGGGTTAAGCTTCAAAGCTATGCTGAGGTACACTCAAATAAACTTAGACCTCATCACCGATCCCGACCAACTTCTCTTTCTCGAGTCTGGTATTAGAGGCGGTCTAACTCAAGTCAGTTTCCGACACATGTAGGCAAACAACCACCTTTTGAAAAAGAAAACTGACCATCGGCCTAATGAAGATACATCCTATATCTTGTACCTCAATTGTGTGAACCTATACGGCTTCGCAATGACTCATCATATCCCCTATGCTAACTTTAAGTGGGTAGAGCCGGATTCCCTCAACTGGTTCTCTCTCCCTGACGATTCCACAACGGGCTGCATCCTAGAGTGTGAGGATATCCCCGACCACCTTTATGAGCGCATGCAAGATCTCCCAATCCTCCCCCAGACACTAGTCCCACCAAATGGCTCATGCAAAAAGCTGCTTGTTACCCTACACAACAAGACACGATATGTGTCCCACTACCGAGTGTTCAAACAATGTGTTCACCTGGGCTTGAAAGTCACCAAAGTACACAAAATTCTGTCTGTAAGGAGGGAAAACATCAAGTTAGTCTTCCCACATCCAGACGGTCCACTGATGAGACAGCGTATCGAGTCTGGCAGCAGTGGACCATGTCTTTTTTTTCTTCTTTTTCTTCTCGTCAGCTATACCATTCAGGGCGTTTTTCACTGTGAATGTAGTCGTTCTCTTTGTGAACTTCATTGTTAGTCAGTAAACGAGACTCAGTAGTAATATATATAACCAGTAATATATATAACGTAATAATACCAGTGTACGTTTCCTATAAAGGCAACGTCATGTATAGGCAAGAGATCAGTATGCGACGACGTTGCAGCGGAGCAGGGATCCTTAATCGCGCTATTGATGCACTTCGATTTGAACTGAGTCTGCCTGGAGGGTATCGCTATTGCAGTCCAGGAACTAAGCTACAAGAGCGTCTCGCACGAGGTGACAAAGGATCGAATGTGGACGAGTTGTGTAAATCTCACGACATAGCTTATCACTTGCACAAGGATACAGCATCGCGAAACATTACCGATCGTATTTTGACTGACAAAGCTTGGGAGAGATACAAGGACAAGGATACACCGTTTGGAGAGAAGGCGGCTGCTTGGTTTGTAACGACAGCGATGAACGCCAAATCAAAGTTGGGCGCTGGCAAAAAAGCGTCCTCCCGAGGGCGCAAACATGGCAGACCCGTTACGTTTTGGCATCTTGTCAAACGAGCTAGACTGGCGATCAGAAGAACGGGTGCGAGGTCGTCTAAGATGCTGGAAAAGGAAAAGAAACGCATGCGGTCCGTCACTGCTGTCGTTCTCAAGGCCGCGAAAGCTATGAAGAAAGGGAGATCACTTGCTCAGATGGGTCGTCTAAGCGGACGTGTTATCCCCTTGCACAAGAGTGGTGGATTGCTACCTCTATTGCCAATATTTGCAGGTCAGCGCTATCGGGAGCTTAGCAGGTGGCGCCGCAGGTGTTGCGAAGGCTATATCCGAGACCATAGATGCCAAAAAGAGATTGTCCGAGCTACAGAGTCATAATGAGACGATGGAAGCGATCGCGTTGCGCAAGGGTAAATGACTATTCCTCAGGCCTTACAAGAAGGTAGGGTTCGGACTCTACATGACACCATACACGAAGTATGCAAAAAACTAATAAGGCTACTGCCCAACAGGGCAATGTTTGATGTGGAATTGATTGAATGGGCACGGCGGTTGGACATTCCACACTTTCGTGGTGTTTTCATGTTAGATATTCTGCCGAGACATCCGTGGAAGAGAGAGGCTGCAATAGTCAATCTAGACAGGAGTAGTGGACGGGGGACCCATTGGGTGTGCTGCAGGAAAGACGGGCAACTTGTTGACTACTTTGACAGCTACGGTGACTTGAGACGTCCCCTGGAGCTTCGACGCTACTTCCGAGGAGCTATCATTGCACACAACAGGACCGGCTATCAGTCTGCCAACAGCAACAGTGAAATCTGTGGTCATCTCTGTCTCGCCTACCTTTTACTACCTTTACAATAAACTACTGAGTATATATTCTAGAATCCTTATGTTTTTATTTAGTCATGTCCCTAACGTTCACATTCACTGGTGAGGAGTCCACACTCTCAGCCGAATTCTTTCAGGCAGTAGAACTCGACTCTCAATACGACTACGAGGTGGGACTCTTGAGTTTCGAGTCATATAACTCTATACCCAATGTGGACAGTGCTAACAACAAGTTTCACTTTGGAGAGAATGGGGTTATTGCCATACCTGAGGGTACCTATGAGGTGAAGGCCATTGCATCATACTTACAAGGAAAACTACGGGGAGTGGACAAAACCTACTTTTTGTCATTAGAGACTAACAACAACACGCTGGAGACTCGGCTAAGGTGTAACTTTCCAGTCGATATGACACCTGCAAACTCGATAGGCAGGTTGCTGGGTCTTGACGCTAGGAAATTGGCTGCCAATGAGCCTTCCATAAGCTCAAGGATTGATGACATATTTAAGGTGAACTCTGTTTTTGTACACTGTAACATCGCTGCAGGATCCTTTATAAATGGGTATAGTAACCACCTCGTATGTGGTTTATCAGTTCTTCCCAAGTGTTGGTGCAGGACTCAAGATAATTGAAGAACCTACGCCGGTGATTTATTTGCCTGTAATCACACGACACGTACAGAACATCACGGTACGTGTGACGGACAAAGACGGCAAGCTGATAAATTTTAGAGGGGAACGGATCACGGTTCGTTTACATCTGAGAAGGGTATAGTAAGCATGGGATTTGTGTACGGTTCCTATTTAAAAGGAAAACGTTTGCTGTCAGTCAACACTACTCGACTGACCGTCAGACGATTAACAGTGAGGAACAAGAGGTTCTTAAGTTCTCTAGGCTATCAGGTGTTGAAATGATGGATGTATCCAGCTTGAGTCAGAGTGCTCCGTTTGATGATACCATCACACATATGGAGTGGCATACCCATCTACCGTATGCATCGATGACGTTGAACAATTCTGATGAAATAAGGATTCCCATCCAACAACAGGATATTTGTGTTATGCCGTCTCTGAGCTATTTGTATGTGGAGGGTAAACTACTGCTGAAAGGCGGGAAGAAACCGAATAAGACACAGTTTGTCAACAACGAATTTGCCCACCTCTTTGATGAAATGCGATACGAACTCAATGGAATTGAGGTGGACCAGGTACGTAATCCTGGCATCATCACCACTATGAAGGGGTACATCTCGTACAATGAAGAACGTCTCAAATGTATGAGTAATTCTGGGTGGGTTGCCTCTTCCAGCGATTTAGGATCTCCTCTGCCTGCAACCACCGCAGACGCGAATGTCAACTTTAGCTTCTGTGTCCCTCTAAACAGTATATTTGGCCTGGCCGAGGATTACCACAAGATGATTGTAAATTTTAGGCATGAATTGGTTCTGATTCGATCGGCTAGTGACAAGAATGCTTTGTGGTGGAGAGCGGGTCCAGCCGTAGGAAATCCTCCCAACACCGATACCAATGTGGAAGACGTCAAGGTTAAGCTGACCAAGTTGGCATGGCGAATCCCTTACATAACTCTGAGTGACGAATAGCAAGTGACTTTGCTCAAGCAGCTCAATCGTGGTGTTGATATACCAGTCGAGTACAGGAGTTGGGAGCTCTACGAATATCCCGCTCTACCGAAAACCAGCAAGCAGTCATGGATGGTGAAGACGGCCAGCCAGTTGGAGAAGCCATGTTACGTTATTGTCGGCTTTCAGACAAATAGAAAGAACGATATGTGGCAGAACTCCTCCCATTTTGATCACTGTAAAATTAGGAATCTTAAACTATATTTAAATTAAATCACCTATCCGTACGATGACCTCAAAGTGGATTTCACAAACAACCATTACGCGGTGCTCTATGACATGTTCTCGCGCTTTTCTGAATCCTACTATCTTCTACCTGCTCACACAATTTTCACCAAAGAGATGTTCAGAGATTTTGCACCACTGATTGTCATCGACTGTTTAAAGCAGAACGAGTCTATCAAGGCGGCAGCGGTGGACATCCGTCTGGAGTTTCAGACCGATGGATACTTCCCAGAACACACGACCGCCTATTGTCTCATTATCCACGACAAATCGTTCACCTACAACCCGACCAACAATCTGGTACGACTGATGGTTTAGGGTTTGACCACCTCCTCCCACTTCCCCACCAGTTTGCCTATAAAGGACCACATCCACGAGCCTTACTTCAGTCATCAGGGTTCTCCCTCCAAGTCACTACTCTCATCATGATTCGGAAAGCATGTATCGACTTTAGCACCTTTCACAACATGGAAGGTAGGGAAATCATCAAGGAAGTGACTATCGTTGAGGTAGATTCTGGCTCGGAGCAATATTTCATTATGAAAGCTCCCAAAGATATTGGCTCTGAAAATTGGTTCAGCGAGAGTAAGGCGGTGTCCCACCACAATAAATGGCTGAGCGAACATTACCACGGGATGAGTTTGTACGAGGGCCACACGGAGTATGAGTCTCTAATGTATGCGCTGTCGAGTGTCTGCAATGATATACCACTGCTCTTTGCTGAGAACTCGATAAAGGCAAAATGTTTGGAAAAGGTGTTAGGCTTAGGGAGGGTCATCTTTAGTCTGAGAGCGCTGGGATGTACACCGCTGCTACGGGAGGAGGGTTTTCTCACTGAAGTGGAGGATGCGGAAGGAGCAGAGAGGAGGAGGAACATTCGTCCGTGTCTCTACCACAGTCTGCACGCTCCGGGATTCTTTTGCAGTAGGACCACTGCCAACTACTTGGCTGACTGGTGTGCAAAGAATCCACATCTTGTATACATGAATGATCCATCCGTCAGGGAGAAGACCTTTGTATGCTGGCCGGTTTTGTCACCATCTGCTAAAGACCTAGCGGAGTCTGGATTTGTACGGTACGCCAGTGACGGGGACACTACATGTTGCGTCTACTGCGGCGTGAGTCTACACGAATGGCTGGAGGGAGACAAACCAGACGATGACCACCATTACAATTCTCCGTTTTGCAAATTTCTAAGATACAAGTTACAGCTGCAGCGTGATGCGAGAAAAAGTGAAGACAACTGTTGAGAAAAACGCCAGAAGGCTGGCGTTCAGGCTGAGGAGGAAGCGGATAAGTTCTCTCGTCGATACGGCTCGCCTGAGGACTTGACTGAACAGGATGTACACGCATTGTGTTCTGCATAATGACAAAAAAATAAATAAATGATAATTGTTTTTTTCATACCTACTTGTGTATTTATTTCACAACTACCAATCTAACTCCACAGCTGTCAACCAACGACTTGTGAAAGACCGAGTGTGGTCTGCGGAGAACATGTTCACCTTCACCGCCTCGAGTTTGTATACCCACATCTGACTACCCGGAAAAGTCGTCTGCCGCCAACGGCTGATACAATTACAACCGTTCTTCGGAAATAGCCTAATTAGCTAAATACACGACGGTACTGAAAATAGCACATCGATATCACACGTATTACACCGATAAAACACCACCCACATTCGTAGAAAAGTTTTCTCCACTGTGGGTAAGCGTTTGAAGGTCACGCTCCACAATAATGCGAAACGCGACTGGAACGGGTCGAGTTTTGATATGTTTGTGGGTGTTTTATACTACTGACGGAAATAAGAAAATACAGTTCGATATTGGCAGCACCGGACCAGATGTTCGTTGATCAGTGTTTGTTTTGTTTATGGTTCGTTGGATCGTAATTGTTCAAAGTGGTGGGAATCTCACTGCATGTTTTAGTGTTTAGTTGTGCTTTATACTTGTGAACAGAATTTCGTGAACTTTATAATTCTCTTCTGAGTCTTTAAGTTACTAGGCTTATTATTACAATTAGTTTTTGCTATGCCTAGTGTTTGTTTTTATGCTTATAGCAATTTTGATGTATAAAGAAGTTTAGTACGAAATTGTTGGTTTTTATTATTGTTCAAAATAGGCCTAAAATTATTCAAATAAAAGTGATTAGTGTTTGTGCACAATACCTGGAAAGTGCAAATTTCAGGACTTGTGGCTTGAAGAAGACAAATTGGAAGAAATGACTTCAGAAAAATGATTTACATCAGCATTTTGTATGTATTCCAAAAAATCATTTGATATTTTTCATTCGGGCTCAATTAGTATTGTTGCACTCTCATGGAAAAAACATAGCTCGATAGAAAATAACCTAAAAAAGTGGTAAGCAAATAATGCTAGTTCACTGTTTTGATCAAAATAGACCTTCATCTGATAGCCCTATGCCTTCATGCTCTATGACTAGGCCTAATATAAAAATATAAACAGATGCTGATACAGGTAATTTATTAAAAGCTTCTCCTACAACAAACTCAAATCACGAAACAGAATCTTTATTTTCTAAAGAACAGGCCTCACCACCAAGGCTTCAAAGTTTTTTTATTGTCTGAGAGTGTGACCAAGGCTGAAATTTTATGGGGCTCTTAGTGTGTTACTACTAATATTTCAACCCGAAATGGTGCTTTAGCTACCGATATGTTCTCTTTAATGTTCCCTGATAGCACAATAGCCCCTAAATTACAACTACATAAAGATATAATATAATATGGTATTGCATATGGTTTAGAGCCTTATTGATCTTCAATTGTTGCTAGGGATGCAAGACAGAATCCATTTTATGCACTCTCAATCGATGAATACCTCAATTATATTTGTCAAAAGCATTTTATGATTGGATCCATTTATCAATGGATTTTAAATTGGGATGAAAGGGAGGAAATATTCAAAACTATGTACCTGACATCAACCTTTTTACAAAAGTCCTCTGCTGTTGACTTATTGGAAAAATTAACTACTTGTATTGGAGAGGCTAATTATGCCTAGATAAGTTAATTCAAGTCCCTGCAGATGGCCCAAACGTCAATTTAAAAGTATTATTTGATTTAAAACCCCATATGAGAGAATCCCTTGAAAGTGGAATGCAAATTTTGGATGTCGGTACTTGTTCTTTACATATTGTAAATGGTGCGTTCAAGATTGCCCATTCAAAGACTAGCTGGAAATTAAACCAATTCATGTGAGCATCATACAGATTATTCAAAAACTATCCATCACGAAGGGCTACTTTTTGTCAAATAACTGGTTGCAACATTTTCTCAAAACATTGTGTGCAGTACTGCCACACATTAAAAATTATGTTCAGGAAAATATTAGCGCCATCAACTACTGAACATTTCATCACAGTAAAAACACTTTTAAATGACCCGACACTCATAACAAAATTACATTTTTCTGGAATTATAGCTGAGAAATTTGAAGTTTTTTAGTACAATTTCAAAAGAATGTCTCTCTACTACCTTTCCTACATCACGAGGTGTTTATGTTGATGAAGAATTTGGCCAGCAATTATTAAAAGAAAAATTTGATTTTGTCTGCATCTATGGCATCAAAGGTAAAAAAAATTGATTTTGATAGTACATAAAATCAGCTAATTTGGATTGCATTGATATATGTTTTGGAGCTCGAGTAAGTCTAAAGAAGGGGAAAGAAATTCATTCACAACAATTTAAACTTGAATGCAAAAAGTTTTTTATAAAAATGTATAAAAAACTGATAGGTAAAAAAAATATTCTTACTGTATTCTTACCTATTTTAAAGTTTAATATATGTAAGCTTGTTGCTGATACCTTTGATACAGTCAGCCTTTAAGTAGTTTTGATATTTTTTGCTGTTTAGTAAAATTCTAAAAGTTACATAATGGAAACACTTAATATTGTTTTGCAATATTTATCTAGACATTTTAAAATCTTTCATAATAAATATTTTAAAAGTAATTCAAGCTGGCCTACCACAACCATAAAACAGTCATATTTTCAATTAAACCTTAATATGAAAACAAAACAAAAGCAGGTTCAGACTCCAAAAACCCTGCAAATTGAGCAATACATTCTTATATTTTCACAATGATTTATGTGATAATGACACATGTCTGCAGTAGGTTCAATTCTTAATTTAGCATTATCAACAAATCAAATAGGCCTAACCTAAGTTGAACAGTAAATTAAATTTTAGTGAATTAATTTTTATTTTGTAGTAAATATAAATTTAAAATTTCAGTACACAATTAAAAATTATACAAACAAACAATATATACAGCCTAATATATTCTTTATATTTGTACAAAACCTATAGGCATCTTAAAAAAAAAATTGTTGTTAATAGCAGAAAGCTGTTCGTCCTTTTCCTCCAACAACTTTTTTTTTTTTTAACTTCAAATATTTTATTTCTTGGGCAGCTTGTTTTTCTCAAATGTAACTTTGTCCTCTTCTTCTTTCTTCTCTTCAAATCTTCTCTGTCTAGAAAAGGCATTTTTGAATCCTGTTATCATTGTTTTGGAAATATCCATTCAATTAAGTCCTCCAAAAAATCACATTACATAAGTAGGCTAGACTTGATATAATTTATGATAAAATTTGACATAAGCTAAACATACAGGCAACAGTTTGAAAATAAGAAAGACATGAATATACTGTACTTTAGAAGAAATTAAAATTTTAAACAAGCGTACCACAGCCTAAATAAGTATAATTTATGCTTTAAGTTAGTTAACCCTTAAGTACTGGCGCAGTTTTTTGTGACACTACTACTGGCGTGGGGGTCACTATGCCTTGGTTTCCTTAAAGTTTAGAATGTTTCTAACTGTTATACATCATGTTTAAGGGGTTGTACACAAATTTGAATATTTGGTTTAATTTCTTTTTATCTTTGAAAATTTTGGTTAAAACTATAAGGTTTTTTAATTTGCATGAAAAAATTTTCGTTGCAATTTAAATTTGTTTATTCTTGTATTCTTGTTAATAAGCTATAAAACTATAGACAAAATTAATACCATTGGTATTTGGACAATATGTTGTTTATTTTTTGGACCTAAAGTTACACAACTATAATGTCACAAAAATATTGAATTTTTGGTAAGGAAGCAAAACACGCTTTTTTACATTTTTTATTTTGCACAAAACGAAAAGTATGCTATACAAAAGTACAAATAGAACTAAAATAAAATATAACAATGAAAAAACATTGTAAAACATAAACATAATGAACTGGTAATATTTGGTATAAACATAACGGTCCCTGTATTTTTTTTTTTTTTTAACAAGCATTGGTTTCTAAAGTCCATCAGGTTTCTTACTGAGAGTCATCTTGGGGATCCAAGCACTCTTGACAAACAGTTTTCAGGTGGCTCGCACACATTGGCTTGCTGCATTTCACACAAGAATTGAGTGTTTTGACGTCTCTACTTCTTGGGCAAACAACGCATCTTGCCTTCTTCCCTCTTACATTCGGTCTGTTGGCAGGTTCTTCAACCACGTGACCAATCTTCTTTGCCGCCTGTCGTATTGGCTTTTGGATATTCATTACGGATGCTCTCTTTGCAGCTTGTGGTTTCACCATAGCTTGTCCAATATCCTTCAAAAATAGTCTTCTAGGTTTATTGATATCAATGTTATTACTAGAAAACTTACTTGAGCATTGATCCCTGCGATACCCAATAATCTGTAAAACAGCACTAGAGGCCATCTCCTTGAAGTAGAGTACGCTCCACATTTTCCGTCTATGACGTTAACTCCAGACTTAGTGCTATTGTAGTACGTCACGATCTCAGGTTTTCGTTCGTTTCCACTTGCTGGATCGATTGTATCGTCATGGTGCATTCTGGAGATAAGGACAACACTCCGGTTTTCCTTAGGAGCATATGACATTATGGTCACAATATCCTGAAATCCAAAAATACTGCTTTTTGGTTCTCTTTATTTTTTTGTAAATTCACATGGAAATTCTCCTTTGTCTTTTCTTATTGTGCCGACATAGGAAGTTTTCTTCATCAAAAGTTTGTGCACTAGCGGATAGCTAAAAAACCAATTGTCAGCTGTAATATTTCGCCCCTTGCCCTCAATTGATTTGACAAGACGCAAAACAACATCATAAGGCTTGTTAGAAACAATGAATTGACTACCATCTGGTTGCGTTCCAAGATATACTTCCATATTTTCGACATAAAACATTTTAGCATCAGTAAGTGTAAATACCTTGATGTCGCACTTGACAGGTTTGCTCTTCCTATATTGACGAAACGAGCATTTCCCTCTGAAAAGAACGAGTTGTTCATCAATAGTGGTTGTACAACTAAGGGAGAAACTTTTCTCACAGTTGAGAACAAATCTTTCAAATACCTCCCTAAAGGCAGCAAATGTGTCATTAGCACGTCGTTCTGCCCTAGTACTGATATTGTCAAAGCTAATAGTTCGTAACAAAATGTTAAATCTATCTAAGCTCATGGTTCCATAGAAGAGTTCCATTCCAAATCCATCCTGACTAAATAATTCTTTAAGATTTTGATGAGCTGAACGAAAGGAACCAGCTAAGATTAGCAATCCTAAAAATGCTTTGATTTCTGTCATGTCCGTCAAACGGCAGCCTCTTTCTCTTTGAAAATTACTTGATGTGTCATTTATAAAAATATTAGTGTTATTCATAATTACATTTACGATTTCGTCACTAACAAAAATCTCAAAACATTCCAGGGCGTTTTTGCTTGTTTCGCATTGTTTGTTGGCCCTGGAAGTGTTTTTACTAGGTACACACTTCTCGTGCGAATGTTACGTTGTTCACAAGTCTTTTTCCAACGTACAAACTTGTCCTTACTAAGAAATGTGTTTCTATTTTTATTACTTACTGCAGCAGCATCTTCCCTTTCACCAATCCCTCCTACAACTGCCTCTACTGTTTCAGCAATCGTATCCAAAATAGTACCATCACCTACTGTAGGAACTGCAGTTTCATTTTGAACCATATGCACATAATTTATCTCATCACCAGATTCATCCGAAAGTTCATTTTCACTTGGTGATAAGTCGGGGTCGGCATCGGAGTCATCAACAGTAGTATTAGTGTCGTGGTCGGAAGCACTGACGTGGTCCTCTTCATCGTGATCTGATTCATCTGATTCAAAAATGTTGTCACCTTCACTAATTTCATCCAAAAGATATAGTCTAATCTGGCTTCGTTTTTGTCTTGACTATTCATATTTAGAACTAATAAAAAACAACAAATAAACAAAACGCCACTCCACAATGATAATTAAATGTATGTTAAAATAAACCCGGTCACAAAACGTAACTACTGGCGCGGGGTCTGTGATGCACCCCAGAGCAAGTTTTAAGGACAACGGACTGCGAGGAACTGACGAATACCGGTCTGGAAGGGGTGGGGGGATGAGACAAGAAGGTACTAGGGTGGCCAACACTGCTGCCAACTCATGTAAGCTACCAGATTGAAATTTACCACGCTTGGGGTCAAAATGCACGCCACGTCAGTACCACCATAAACCAATCCTAAAATTAGAACGTGTTGGCCATGTTGAAAAACGTATGGGCACTAGGCTAAGGAAACTAAAGCAACAATATGGCAGCACCCCGCTTGATGATGGAAAACCATTGAAAGGGCCTGGTCGTTTGACTGATAAGGTGATTGATGAACTCCAAGCCTTTTATGGTAAAAGTATAAGGGACAACTGCAATGACTTGACAGCCATGCATAGGGCGGTATGGGCAACCTATTTTCATAGGCTATCGACTAATCAAAAACCGTTACATCAGCTTTGCCCTCTACCTCCCAATACCTGGTGTAAATACAAGATAGCAGAGGAAAGGGAAGAAGAAAATGCCTACAACCATAAACATTCCCTCCCAGAAGCTGTATTGCTAGCTATAAAACCTGTATAGAGAGATTTTTCCAAACTAGACCTTCTGAAAAAGTGCCTCCATGGTAAAACACAGAACGTGAACGAATCGTTCAACAATGTTGTGTGGAACCGAATCTCCAAAAATGTATTTGTGGGAAAAGAGACTCTTGAGTTAGGTGTTCATGATGCTATCCTAACATTCAATGAAGGAAATATAGGGAGTATTAGGGTTTTGAAAAAACTAGGAATCAAAGACTGTGGCAAATACACCATCAGCACTTTGCGGAACCTCGATGAAGTAAGAATGAAAAAAGCAGATATAAAAGCAGAATTAATGACTAAGGAGGCAAGAATAAGGAAAAGAAGACAGCTATTGGGTGAAGAAGAGGAGATGGAGGAAAGCTACTGCCCAGGAGGCTTCTAAAGGTAGTTTTAATCTACGTTTATTTCCATTTTTTTTGCCGTTTCTAAAATTTTTAGTTTTTTAAGATATATGTACCTTTTTCTCAGAAAGTATAAAAGCTACAACTCTGAAATTTTTACTGAGTGTAAAGTTGTCTAAGTGAAGTGTGTAACTCTAGTTTTATCAAATTTAAATCATAAATAAATATTTTATTAAATATTATGTCTAAAAAAATAAATAAATATAAATACAAAAACAAAAAAAATTAAATTGTAAGTTTTCTTTGATATTTTAAAAAGATTTTAGAGTTATGGGTATAGTATAGCATCATACACTTTGTGTAAAAATGTCAACCTCCTAACTGATATGAGGTCTGAGAAAACTGTACCTAAAGTTACCTTATTTTAACATTGAGTCTTAAGGGCCGTTCAACTCCCCTTAACAGGTAAATATTAACCAGAAACATAAAATAACTGTATTAAATTACCATTTACACCATGCATTAAACCTTCCCTGGCTTAACATTATGAAAGGTCTAACCTCATCAATATTACAAATACCATTGTTTACATTTCAACTGATGTTAAAACTTTTTGTAAAACGTTATTCACATTTAAACATCTGTTACTTTTCGATTCATAATAATCTCTCTCCATGTTATTCTTATGGCCGAAAGAATAACTTTGAGGGCTTCCCGTGCCTTCAGGGTAAAAAATTGGAAGAAATAAGACCTTACTGCACAACTACGAACAAAGGCAAATTTTTTAACACCTCAACCGTTTAAATTGGTCAAGAAATAAGGGAGGAGTTGTTGAACAAAAAATGGCTTCACGTATTATACATAAGGATTTAAACATTGTGTCTAGTAAAATTACATTGAATATTATTATCTCATTGTAGTGCATTATATTAGTTTTTTATTTTAAAAGGTCAAATTTGTTTTTTGTAACATATCAATTATAAATGCAAGTACTGTAATATACATTTCTGATACTTTATATTTATCATTTTAAATAACTTTTATTTATCATAATACCATACCACACATACAATACTTATCAATCTCAAAGCATATTTAAATGAATTAAGAAAAATAACATTAAAATTGGATAATATAGTTTAAAGATTGGTGATAAATCAAATAGCTTATTTATTTATCACCTTATTTATATGATTTATTTTGTGGTAGCTCAAAATTTAAGAAATACCTGTTGTCACAGATTGCTAGTTAAAAAAGTACCATCTATCATTGCTTAAGTTTTGACAGAAAGTGAAAAAAAATTCATTAAAATTTAAGAAAATATTAAAGAAAACTTGAAAGATATAACAATTAGAGTTTACAAATAAACTATAGCAGTGATAAACACATATAAATAAATAAATTTTACAATGAAAATTAATAGGCCTAAATAAAAATGTTAATCAGGTAGTAAAAGCTTGACTTAAGTTAGATTTCCTTTACGGACATGAGGCCACTAACAGAATAAAAAGGATTTCCTAAGAGCCAACCATAAATTGTTTTGGTATTTAAGGTGAGATGAACGGCCCATAAGGGCCCATGTTAAATTTGTTAACATTATGTACCTTTATCTCAATGACTATATAACCAATGTTTCTGAAATTTTTACCCATTGTTTATCAGGTCATGGAAGGGTCTTAGCTCTACTTTCATAAAGTTACCTATAAAATTTAAAAAATACGATTTTTTAAAATTTGTATTGCAAAAATTAGTTTTTTGTGTACTTTTATTTGTATAACTCAATTATCTGTCCATAAAATTACATAAAAGTAGAGTTATAAGTTCTCCTACAGTAGCAGAACATTGGGTAAAAATTTCATATAAATAGCTCTAATAGTTTTTGAGTAAAAGGTACATTTGTGCAGAAAAATTCAACTTTCGGGAAATCGAGTGGAAAGTGAAAAAACACCATTTTTACTAAATACACTGTATAATTATATATATATATAAACTGTATTACCTTAAAATCCACCTGGAACATAGTGGTCACAATATTCTTCCTCTTTCCTAAGCTGTAGCCTTCTTTTCCTAACCCGTGCTTCTTTTGTCATTTCTTTTGCTGCTATTTCTGATTTTCAAAGTCGAACATCGTCAAACCTTTTTAAGGCTTTAATTGTGTTCCTGCCTAGGTCTTTTATGCCAAATTCATTCAAAACTTGTAGTTTACTAACATTTCCATCATTAAATGTGATAACTGCATCTCGTACCAGAGTTCCAAAGTTTTTTTTTTCAACAAAAACATTTTTTGGGATGCGATTCCAGACTACATTGTTAAACGACTCATTCACATTTTGGGTCTTCCCATGTAAACATTTTCTTAACAAATCTGGGTTTGAAAGAGCTTTATATACTGGTTTTATTGCTAACAATATCACCTTTGGTATCTTAGTTTTGTGAGTATAGGCCTCTTTATTAGATTTAGCTTTCAAATACTTACACCAGTTTTCAGAGCATAATTGATGACAGGGATTTTCGTCTGTCGCTAAGTAGTGAAAGTATGTAGCCCATACTGCTTTCCTCATAGAGTCCAAACTGTTTCCATTATCCATTATGGCCTTGCCATAATAGTTCTGTAACTCATCAATTTTTACATCAGTTAGCCTACCTGCCCCTTTCATTGGTTTTCCGTCGGACATAAGTGTGCCGCCCATTTTTGTTTTCAAATAACTCAACCTGGTTCCCATACGTTTTCTTATATGGCCAACACATTCCAGCTTTTTTATTTCTGTGTCACCATAGGGCCTACTCTCTTTTACAGTTTCAAAAGCTTTGGAGTCACCATCTCCTAAAAAATCTACATATCCAGCTCCATGCTTTTCTAGTGATCGACCAAAAATTGACAATGCAGCGACGGACTCCATACCACCACTTGCTCCTTCAAAATTTTTAACACAGTTCTCTTCGTGAGAAATTTTCTTTTCCACATCTTTAATTTTAGTGCATCCACTACAATATTTTGACAAAACTTCTATATCAAGCACTTTACCAGTGTCCAAGGATGTAACGGTAAAGTTTCCATTTTTTAACTTATAACCGCGCTTCTGCCAAGTCCCATCGTAAGCTACACTGATATCTATTTTGTTTTCATTGTCTTCTTTTTCCTTTTCATTTTCATCTATAGCAGTTTTAGCTGCATCCTTCATTGATTGCTCAGATACCACTTTCAAGCACTGTAAAGTGGCTGCAGTATACTTTCGGCGAGCAGTGCTAGGCTGCGGAAGATTCAGCATTCCGCAGAGCATTTTTCCAGTATCTAGGCCTTTCCCTATGCAACGCAATCCATAAAATAATCTCACATTAGTTTCAAATAGGTTATCTTTAGCACACACCTCAGAAGTGTAATGAAAGTCCTTCTTGTTACAATTTTGACAGTACACACATAGCCTATTCACTAAACCATTCCTTTGTTCCATATTCTCTGTCAAAGCAAGGGAGTGACCACATTGTTTACAAGCAGTATTTGCAAACATGGTTTTTAAAAATGCCATAGCCTATTACAATATTGGAGCTGGACCCATCAAATTGTTCAATCTTATTAAAACTAGAGTCAAGTTTCTTCTTAGTTGCACTGTCAGTCGAATACACTGCACTTGAAACTGGGCCTACTTCTGGACATTGTGCTGGTGTTGTTGGATAAGTTTTGTAAAGCCTATTACCTTTGTTTTTTACTTTTTTTAAAACTCTATTACTTCTAGGCATCTTGAAAAGAAATGACACTATATAAATATCACAGTATAAACCAAAAATTCAGATTATAAAACTATATTGACTACACAGCAAACATTATGAAATACAACATTCATAACCTATTTGTAGAATGTAAATAAATAAAGACTGAATAAGTTCTGTCTGCTGTGCCCTTTTGACTACAGCCACTGCCTGTTAAATATTATGGGTGCACTGAGAAGTAAGCATTATAGTAAGTGTATACTAGCAGGATCCAGGCTGGTGCCCCGAATTACGCCTCAGAACAGGTGACATCGACTCTTTCTAAATTCATTAAAAATACTTTGAGGCAATTTAGAGACATATATGTATACATTTTTGTGTTCAGAAATAAATAAACAACAATAAGAAAAAATAAAAATAAAATTGAAAAAATTTTAAAATTTAGTGTTCATCTCCCCTATTTAACGCAAATTACGAATGTTTGTTGAGAAAATAGACAATTAAGATAAGTTAGGTTATTTCAGTAAAAAATGCATTTTTTGAGCTGAAAAATAATTTTACTACAAAACCAGTTATATATTTGTGTTCAGCATAAATAAACAAGATAAATGAAAAAAAAGTTGTCGAAAAATAACGATTTTAAAAAAAGTTGGTCTTTTTCATTATAACATTAAAAAACTTTCAATTTTTCGGTAAAAAACAAGTTTTCCGCGGATGAAATCAAACTCCTTAGGAGATATAAACTGATTTTTCACCACTTTTTCAACATGAAATCATATTTTCAGGTGTGGCAAGAAAGTGCATAGTTAAAATTTTTTTCAAAAACAGTGACTGTCTATCAGAATACAATTTGATAAGTTTTATTTAACTTATTAAATATCTTAATAGACATGAACACTCGACGTTTTCCTTAGCCTATTGCAGCTTCTATTTATCTGATTGTTACTTGTTGTGTTATAGTTGTGGATACTAGTATTGAAAACAGAAAATGGCAGTTTACATAAAGCATAGGACATATTATTTAAAATATACAAATTTATAACCGTTTGAATTTCCAAAATAAAGGGGATAAAAGGGATCTGACAGACAATGTTCCTATACCTATTAGACTCATTACCAAGTAACCATGATTATTTTTAATTCTCATCTATATTTTAATGAATAATAACCAATTTTAATAGTGTCATTACCAATTTTAATAAATTGAAGTGTTATGTATGTACTTAAAACAAGTAAAATATCTGCGCTGAGAATTAGGCCAAGACAAATTTTAAAACTCGCATTTAACTTATACTAATCAAACATTAAACAAAATTATTCTATAAGCCTATAAAGGAAAAAAAATAAACTCTTATTAATTAAAACAGTTATCTTCAATCATTACGCAAATTTATATCAATGAGCAATAATAATCTAGACTTTGGCTAGCCTACTAGGTGCCACCTCATAAAATAAGAGATGATTGGTAACAAAATAATAAAGCTGCCTGAAGTGACAACAAGTGATTAAAATCGCAGTCGTTCAAAATGAATGGATAACTGCAAATAAAATAATAGGTAGAGGAACAGTAACTAAAATAATGAGGATTAAAATTTAACGAGAGGTAATAATACGATACTCCAAATGGAGTAATTAACCTTCAAGACTTTGTAGAGCTTAGACCGACGCCGATTCCCAACCATTGACAACTCACCATGAATTACTAAATCTAAACAAATAATTATCACATACACAGATTCCGATAAATCATCGCACAACTAAAAATCATTAGATGAATGGCGCAATGAAAGTGCGAAACACGATTGCGTAGCTCAAACCAATGATGTTTGTGGTTTTTTGTTACCGTACCATTAATTGTACCATTGGCAACAAATGATTAATACGATAATTTTGTTCCGTCAAAATGTTGAATGGTTTCCTGCTGTAACAATTGTTAATTGTCTCATTATAATGATTTTAGAGAATTGTGTCTAGAAAATGTTAAATATTGTAAGAACTGAGAGATTTGGGTGTTTGGTTCTTTTACCAAAAGTTTTCAATATAAATTCTCCAAGTTTTGAGAAAAATTCAGAATCTTCCCCTTTCAAATAAAAAAGTAGTTTTTTCCCATTTAAATTAGCTAAATAACCAGTATATTCACGTTGTTAATTTCCTGTCAATTTCATGCGACATGTTTTCTGAAGTCTACATGTTTGGTGAGTCTTACTTGTTCGGTTGTCCTGGTTTAGAGGGTTCTTATTGGTTGATTTAGCTTCTAGAGTAAGGAGGGGGTAAGTCCGTTGGTGGAAGGTTTGCGGGCGTTCGAGCAGTTTTAAGTAATCTTTTGGCGAGTGACCACGTTTGTTCTTCACAGCGATTTTAACCGTTCGGAGTCTTGTTTTCCGGATCGGCAATTTTCCTTGTCGCTAGTGAGTGTGTGTGCGTATGTCGCGCTTTGTTTGTGGTCACGTTGTGGGTTAAAACCTCCAGGACAGCTACGTAAGTAATTTTTACAAGTTTTCTCTAGTTAGGTTTTTCAGTAGGGTTTTAGTAGATAGGGTAAGATCCACCAAGCATGCGCGGTTAAAACTTGTTCTTGTTTGTAGTCACTCTTCTAGTGACAGTTCTTGGAGTGCTTTGTCTTCTGTTTAAAAATTTTGTAAAAAAGGAAAATGTTTCAAGTCACTAAAAGCTGGTTATTTATTTCTTTTCAGATCTCCCGGAGGCAATTTTGATTTGCAACTTTGATTTTGATTTTCAATTTGATTTCAATTTCAATTTTCAATTTTGAGATATTTTCAATTTTCTAAATTTTTGAATTAAGAATTAATTAATAAAAAAGGTTCTGGTCTGAAGATATTTGATTTGTTTTGATTTTTAATTTATTTGTGTTCCTTTAACTAAATAAAGAAAGCTCTTTTATTTTCGTTATTATTATTATTTGTTGAAGTTATAAGAAGAAAAATAAACACCATTTTTATCATTGAAGAAGTTTTATTTTCATCTCTCATTTAAGTTGTTCAACATATCAAAAATAAATAGTAGCTTTAAGTTAAGGCTACATTAAGTGCGCAACTCTGCTCGTTGAACAACAGAGAGACGTTTAAAAATAGAAGTGTGTGCTTATCAACAATTATCTCAGACCAGATTTTAAAAGAAAATTTAACATTAAATAAATTGAGAAGATGGCACTCAAGGTAGACTTTCTACTGAAGAAAGAACTTATGTATGAAGCACGTTTAAGAGGAATAGAAGTAGAAGACAGCATACTAGTGGGTGATTTAAGAAAGAAACTTAGAGAGCTTGTCAAGTTAGGTGTTAGGCCTAATATAGGTTACCTGTCCGGCCATGTAGTAGGTGGAGAGGAATATGAGTTCATTAAAGTAAACTTGGAAAATCTGAAAGAAAGAATTGAGGGTGTGGTGGAAAGTAGATGTTTAAGTGATATAATCCGTATTGAAGCTAAGTTAGCTCATTACGAATTAAGATTAAAGGGTCTAAAAGGGTTGTTTGTAAGTAATGAAGCCGCTTTAGCTAAAGTGTCATCCCTCGAGGAAAATTTAAATTCCTTGAAGGAAATGGTAGGGAAAATTAACATTGATTTAGCAGAGAAGGACAACATAGAGCAGGAGATAACTAGAAACGGCGAAATTGAAGACGAGTTTGAACAAAGCTTAGTAAGGGGAGTGCAGAAACCGGTTCTAATGAGCCAATCGATAAGCGCACCCTTGAACGGAGTCGCATCTCCAGAAATGGCAGATAATTTCAACTGTCAACGAAATGTTACGTTGAATTATTCTCGCCTACCTAATCCACTAGAGCGGTATCTAAATAGATTTGAGGTAACAGATGGGTTAAACGCTAGCTTGTTGATCAAATTCATTAAAAACATGTTAGCTTTGAAAAATGAAACAAAGTTACAAGATAGTGAGATTTTAGAGATTATCTTGGGATATGCTAACGGTCCTTTGTATAGTAAAATATTAAAGTGTAAAGAAGAGAGGGCCACTGTAAGTGAAACTCATCTTATTATTCTAAAACAATTCGTTCCAATGGGGCTGAGAGAAAACTTAAAGAAAACAATGGTAAACCGTCCACAGAAGTCTGGGGAACCAGTAGAAGTATATATAAATGAATTGAAAATCTATAGTGAGGTACTCAATACTAGATACACCGAAGAAGAAGTAGTAGACATTGTTAAATTAGGATTAAATCCAGAAACTAGAGCTAAATTAGTATTTGTGGGCAATCCTACCAGCTATGCAGACCTAGATAGCATGTGTATTCAAGTACAAAATGTATGTTACAACGATGTGCAACGTAGAGAGGTAAGAGCATACCTACCACCTAAGCATAGCGCTAGCCGTAATGTAAACAATGTAGAAGATCGAAAAACATGTTTTATATGTAATAAATATGGCCACATAGCGAGGGATTGCTATCAAAATAGGAACACACAGAAGCACACACAGCAGTACAACAAAGTTTTCACACCACCCAATAAACAATACAACCCAGTAAAAGACAATAGACCCGGAACAAGTTTTACACAGAAGGAGATTACAACACAGAAGCCAAAAAACTAGATTATGGGAGGGAGTTGGCCAAATTCGGATCTCGTGTCGATCCCCTCCCAGAAATCCAGCAAAATGTTAACAAAAACAAACCCATACACAACAACACAGCAGACGACAAGATGACTCACTCAAGTGTAAACAATAACACTGATAATATGGAACACAGTCTAAACATTTTACCAACTATTGAAGTTATAGTAAACAACAAAGTGAAACAGGAAGCATTAATTGATACTGGAAGTTCAATTAATGTAATTAGTGAAGATTTGTTTAACAAATTAAAAGCATGTTGTCCTAAGTTACAGTTGAATAGGTCAAATATTAAGTGTCGTACAGCGAGTCAAAGTGAAATGAAGATACTGGGGCAGTGTAATTTAAAAATAAAAATAAATGAATTTACTTGGAAAATACTTGTCCAAGTAAGTAAACAATTAAGTTATGCTATGATAATTGGGAGTCAATTTATTAAACAAAGTGAGTTGGTAGTAGACTTGAAAAGTAACCAGTGTTATTTTAACTTCAAGCCTAATGTAAAAATCGAATTCATTCACAGTTTAGCTAACATAAGAATTAATGTAAACAATGTTAGTAAACAAGTAAATATTGGCTGTAGTGAAGTCAAGGAAGAAATAGTTGATTTAATAGAAAAATATCCAAATGTTTACACTAATAAAATAGGCAGTGGAATAGATTATGAATATACAATTAAGTTGAATGATACTACTCCTGTCAATATTAGACCATATCCAGTTAATCCTGCTAAGATGAAAATTTTGAAAAATATATTAGATGACTTACTCAAACAAAATATTACTAGGCCTAGTCAATCACCATACAATAGCCCTGCATTCTTAGTACCGAAGGGGGAAGACAAATATAGGCTAGTTATTAATTATTCAGAAGTAAACAAGAAAATAGAGAAAGTAAACACACCGCTGGGTGACTTGCATGATATTCACCATTTCCTAGAGGGAGCCAAATATTTTACAGTCTTAGATTTATGTAGCAGTTTTCACCAAATTAGATTATCGGAAGAAAGTAAAAGAATAACAAGTTTTAGTACACCATTTGAAAGCTTTGAATTCAATCGCATTCCATTTGGTCTTCATTTAGGCTCATCTTTGTTATCCAGTTATTTAAATAGAGTACTGGAGGGACTGAAATTCAAGTGTGTTATTAATTATGTGGACGATTTAATAATTTATTCCAAGACATTAAATGAACATTTACAACATATTAAAGAAGTTACTGAAAGACTCAATAAATGGAACCTCACTGTTAACCCAGAAAAAGTAAAATTTGTATTTAAAGAAATAAAGTTTTTAGGATATCTAATCAGCCATAATCAAGTTACAATAGATCCTGAGCGCACCAGTTCAATTTTAAGTGCCAAACCCCCTACCAATAGCAAAGCTGTAAGTCGATTTATAGGAATGTCCAGTTATTTTGCTAAATTTATTCCAAATTATGCTGAACTTGCAGCTCCTTTAAATGAATTAAGGAAGAAAAATGTTAAATTTGAATGGAATTCCAAGTGTCAGGAAAGTTTTGATAAAATAAAAACAATAATTAGCAATCCACCAGTATTAAAAATACCTAATTATGAGCAAGAGTTTATTCTACACACTGATGCCAGTAACAATGCAGTTGGAGCATGTTTATTACAGTATGAGGGAACCGATCTTAAGCCAGTAGCTTTTTATTCTAAAAAACTAAATCAAAGTGAAAAAGTAATGAGTATTTACCATAAGGAATGCTTAGCCGTAACAGCCTCAATACAGAAATTTTATAGTTATTTGGAAGTAAAGCCATTCACTTTGAGGTGTGACAATAGTGCCTTAGCTTGGATTCTAACACATTGTAGAAAATTAGGAAAACTAGCAAGATGGTGTGAAATAATTCTGAGTTTACCATTTAAAGTAGAAATAATTAAGGGTAAAGATAATGTATTAGCAGACTATCTAAGCAGAATATTTAGCAATAATGAAGAGGAAGTTCCAAGTGAGGACATTTTAGTTCATTGTTATGATCAGTCGGTTGTACAAACAATGGATGTAGATAAGGAAGAGATTAGCGATGTTTCACCCACTGTAGAACCTGTTATTGTCAACTCCAGCTCCAATAGACTGTTTATAACTAACATAACAGACTTTCCTATGTCATGTGTACAGTTATCTGAATATCAGAATAAGGATCCGGAAATTATGCAAATTATATGTAGTATAAGAAACAAAACTAACAATGAAAAATATTTTTTGAAAAATGGTGTTTTAATGTATAAATATAACAACCGAAGTAAGGATAGGGTTTATTTACCCGAAGAATTAATAAACATGGTGTTTGAGTATTATCACACGTCAACCTATGGTGGACATCCTGGAATAGCTAACACTTTTAGAAAAATAAACCAGTACTTTTATAGGCCTAATCTACATGAGGATATAAAAAAGTTAGTGCAAAAGTGTGAATTGTGTAAAAAATGTAAAAGTACAAATAAATATTTAAAAGGACCTGTAGTATCAAGTTACTCGAAGCAGCCTATGGAAAAGTTATACATGGATATATTTGGACCATTAACTAGGAGTAGTAAACAAAACAAGTACTTGCTTATTGTTGTGGATGATTTCACAAAATTTAATTGGTTATTCCCCATGAAAGAAATTAAATCCAATAAAATTCAAGAATTGTTAAATGATCGAATTTTCAGCTTGTTCTCACTGCCTAAAATAATAGTGTCAGATAACGCGTCTTACTTTCAAGCTCATGAATTAAGACAATTTTTCTTTAAAAAAAGGAATAATTCATAAAACGACTATACCTTATCAGCCCCAGGGTAACAAAAGTGAAAGGTTTTTACGCAATTTGAAAGCCATATTAAAAATCTATGCACATAACAAACAAAATAAATGGGACAAAGAAATCAGTGAATTGAATTTAGCCATAAACAACAACACATGTGAGAGTACTGGATTTAGTGGATTTGAATTAATGTTTAACCACGCCAAAAACGATCCGTTAACCAACAAGTGGAGTTTGAACGACCTGGTGGAGAGGAATCTCAGTGAAGAAGACCGACTAAAGCAGTTCGAGAAAGCAGTGGACAACCTTAGAAGGATGAGAGATCGCAACAAACACAAGGCGGATGGACAACATGGGAACCCACTTCGCATCGGAGAGCAGGTCTACATCAGATCACGGGTGCAGTCCGACCAAAGCCGAGGATTCCAGGAGAAGCTGCATTGCATCTATGAGGGTCCGTACCAGGTGCTAGCCCAGCTGAGTCCAGTGAGCATATTGGTGCAGAGGCTGTCCAATCCCAAAGAAGTGCGAAGAGTGCACATAAAAGATGTCAAGGTCTAAAGAAGTGAATAAGATTATTCTTGAAGGTGGTAAATATGAGTTGGTAATGTATGAAGGGTTATGAACTTTAATTAATTATGTATGTTTTCAGCAATTAATAATTTTCAGGTTATAAAAAAAAAAAAAATAAAATAAAAAATTGTGTAAAAAAAAAGATGGTTAAACAAGGTTACTTGATATATTTGAAATTTATTTAAAATGTATTATTTGATTATTGAAGTTGATAATGAATGACTAATTTTGTTTACATGTTATATGTCTGTTTGTAAATAACGGATTACTAATGCTCATGTTGTATTTCAGTTTCAGAAAAGTGAAATTAGTATATTAATTATGTATTTGCAGCAAAAGAATGTTATGTCATGTAAATATTTGATGATTGTTAGATTAAAATTGTTAGATTAGAATTTGTTAGATTAAGACTGTCAAAGTGATTATTTTTAAAGTTTAATGAAATTTTTATGTTCGAATAAATTGCTTGGTGGACAAAAGTAAACAAAGAGTAAACAAATTTTATTTATGTAAATTATATTGAGTAGTTAATTATCCATGAATATTATGTATTTGAAATTTAATCTGTATTTGTATTCTTGTTATATTATAAGTGTGTTAAATAGTACAAGAAAGAATTTTGAGCTTCTAGAACAAAATGTAAGTTGAAAAATTATGTATTTTTTTTAATTGTAATGTATTTCCAATACCAGTTTCCAGCCAGTTCCTATTGTTTGTAAATAACAACAAAACAAAACACAACACTGAAAGGAGAAGCAAATGGGAAAAATTTTGAAATTTGATTTGTTGGTGAATTGTTTTAATATGAGTGGACTTACGCACCCAACTTTTTTTTCTTTCTTCTTTTGTATCCAAGCACTTATGGACTGCGAAACTCCTGGTTTTCACCAAACGGAACGACACTGAGCACTCATTTTGAAGCACTTCATTGAAAGGGGAAATAAATAAAAAAAAAAAAAAAAAAAAAAAAAAAAAAAACTATTCTTTTGAATGGCTCTCCGATCTACATACATTACATCACATGGAACACGCAACAGAGCGTTGTATGTCAACACTGTCTAATGCCTCTTTGGTTAACTGTTGTTTATGTGAGACACTTGCTGTGGGCTGGAGGATGCAGTGTGACGACGGCCGTAGTCAACCCAAACCGGTCTAGTTTATCGATCGGCCAAGCTGTCAGCTGTTCTGATGAGGGGACAAGCTTGTGGTCCCATTCTACTACCGATGGATAATGGACTGGGGACAACAATGACTGTCAACAATGGACTGGTCTTGTGCTCTTGACCCGAGTTTCAAGTGACTGTGATTACAAATTTTAAATGTTGTAGTAGTTTGTAAGATGGTAGTTTAAGAGAGAAACTTTGGTTTGGAGATCTGAAAAAAGGAAAGAGTTAGGTTAGCTTTGAAAGAAATGGTTGTTAAGGTTAGAAAATAGTATGTCCTTTTAGAGATGTGATGATGATAGGGTTTCAAAAAAAAAAAATTTTTTTTTTTTTTCTTGTGAAGGGGGAAAATAATGTAACAATTGTTAATTGTCTCATTATAATGATTTTAGAGAATTGTGTCTAGAAAATGTTAAATATTGTAAGAACTGAGAGATTTGGGTGTTTGGTTCTTTTACCAAAAGTTTTCAATATAAATTCTCCAAGTTTTGAGAAAAATTCAGAATCTTCCCCTTTCAAATAAAAAAGTAGTTTTTTCCCATTTAAATTAGCTAAATAATCAGTATATTCACGTTGTTAATTTCCTGTCAATTTCATGCGACATGTTTTCTGAAGTCTACATGTTTGGTGAGTCTTACTTGTTCGGTTGTCCTGGTTTAGAGGGTTCTTATTGGTTGATTTAGCTTCTAGAGTAAGGAGGGGGTAAGTCCGTTGGTGGAAGGTTTGCGGGCGTTCGAGCAGTTTTAAGTAATCTTTTGGCGAGTGACCACGTTTGTTCTTCACAGCGATTTTAACCGTTCGGAGTCTTGTTTTCCGGATCGGCAATTTTCCTTGTCGCTAGTGAGTGTGTGTGCGTATGTCGCGCTTTGTTTGTGGTCACGTTGTGGGTTAAAACCTCCAGGACAGCTACGTAAGTAATTTTTACAAGTTTTCTCTAGTTAGGTTTTTCAGTAGGGTTTTAGTAGATAGGGTAAGATCCACCAAGCATGCGCGGTTAAAACTTGTTCTTGTTTGTAGTCACTCTTCTAGTGACAGTTCTTGGAGTGCTTTGTCTTCTGTTTAAAAATTTTGTAAAAAAGGAAAATGTTTCAAGTCACTAAAAGCTGGTTATTTATTTCTTTTCAGATCTCCCGGAGGCAATTTTGATTTGCAACTTTGATTTTGATTTTCAATTTGATTTCAATTTCAATTTTCAATTTTGAGATATTTTCAATTTTCTAAATTTTTGAATTAAGAATTAATTAATAAAAAAGGTTCTGGTCTGAAGATATTTGATTTGTTTTGATTTTTAATTTATTTGTGTTCCTTTAACTAAATAAAGAAAGCTCTTTTATTTTCGTTATTATTATTATTTGTTGAAGTTATAAGAAGAAAAATAAACACCATTTTTATCATTGAAGAAGTTTTATTTTCATCTCTCATTTAAGTTGTTCAACATATCAAAAATAAATAGTAGCTTTAAGTTAAGGCTACACTGCACTCGTAGGAGTCTAATGCAGGATACGTTCGACGGCGGGAGGAATACGATAATTTCTTTCGGTAAACGGACTGAACAGTACCCTGCACAAAATCAACCAAAGTGGCGTATAAAACTGGAGACGAGACACGTTATATGAACTAAACGAACGATGTATTGGGATCGGACAAGACGAATGGATGCTCTGTTGCTATTTGTCGTGTCTGCCTCGATCAGACAGGATGTGAAACTCATGACGACTGTTGGACATTAAACACTTTTCATAATGTCGACTATGGCTGTCTCCAATCGCTGACCAAAATTACTGTTGGTTTAAAATAACGTACATTATTCAGAAATTATGTATTAATTTATTTACATCTTTATTTTTAGATTATTAAGAACAACTTTCACTTTTGCTAAAATATTTGAAAATTTCCCGGTATTGATACAAATTCACGAAAAAACCACGAATTTTTCCCGGTATTAAAAATTCACGAATAATCCCCGATTTTCCCGGTTTTCCTGGTCCGTGGACCCCCTGAGTAGTTTATTTTGATAGTTTTGGCAATCTGCGTCCACCATTAGAATTGCAACAGTATTTCAACAGTGGAACACATAGTGTGGTAATAAATTATATAGGTGATATAAGAATTAGCTTGCCGACTGGAGCGTTTGAAATTGACGATATAAACAAGTGCATTACTAAAGAATTGGAAATTAAAGATCCGACAACAAAGTTGGTGCTTAGCGGCAATATTAATACATTAAAAAGTGAATTATTCTGTTAAAAATAAATTGATTTCACAAAATCAGATATTATCTGATCGCTGTTAGGTTTTGATAAAAATGAGACGTTAGATGCAAATAAATGGCATAAATCACCTAACCAAGTTCGCATTAATAAGGTGGATACTATACGAATTACTTGTAATCTAGTACACGGATCATATAGAGACGGTGTTGAAGGTCACATACTTCACGAGTGTTATCCTTCAGTCGGTCCTGGTTTTAAGATTATTGAAAAACCTAGTGTTATTAAATATTTACAAATAAATAGACAATCGGCTCTGAGTGAAATTCATATTAGATTGGAAGATCAAAACGGTGATTTGATTAATTTTCGCGGAGAATCTTTAAATATACGTGTGGATATCAGAAAAAGAAAACAATAATGTGAATTGTATTTGAGAATAATTGTTGTAATAAAAAATCTACTTTGGTATCTAAATTGGTCAGTACAGCAGAAAAAAGTGTGAATATATCGACGGCGAGTGTCAGTCGTAAAAGAACATTCAAACCATTAACATTAAGAAATAGCATATTTCTTAGCACTCTACCAGGATTCAACAACAACAACAGTAACAAACGACAATGAACCGCATCTTAGATGTAAGTGCTGAAGTGCATTTTGATGAATCTATTACAGATTTAGAATGGCATTCACACAATCTGTACACGTCTAACTCGTTTAAAAACAGCGATGAGATTAGAATTCCAGTACATCAACAAGATGTTTATACTTTACCATCAAAAAGTTTTCTTTTAATTGAGGAGAAAATATTAAAAACTAGCGACAATAAGTTAGATAATGTTACAAAATCTGTAAACAACTTCCTAACTTTTTTATTTGATGAAATAAGATACGGGTTGTGTGGAACAGAAATCGATTGTGTAAAAAATGTTGGCATTACAGTACTATGAAAAATGTACTAACCTCTCGTCCTGTCGATGCAAACTGGATGAACAACGCCGGCTGGAACCTTACAACTACAGAAGATTTAGCAACTGATTCTGGTTATTTCTTTGTGTGTGTCCCATTAAAATTATTATTGGGATTTGCTGAAGATTATAAACACATTTTATTGAATGTTAAACAAGAACTTGTATTGTTACGTTCATCAACTGATAAAAATGCAATTACACAAGTGTCGCCTGCTTTGCACGATTGTACAATTGAAATTAGTAAATTAATTTGGAAAATGCCTTATGTAAAAGTAGAGGATGACATTAAATTAACACTTTTGAAAATGACAGATACGGATCAATTAATTACCATACCGTTCAGACGGTGGCAATTACATGAGTATCCATCACTTCCAAACTCAAAGTTTCAATCATGGACTGTAAAAACTTCAATAATGTTGGAAAAACCAAGATATGTTGTAATTGGATTTCAAACTGATCGTAAAGATTCGACAGGCAAAAACCCGTCTCATTTTGATTTTTGTAACTTGGAAAATGTTATATTGTATTTGAATAGCAAGTACTATCCTTATGACAATATCAATGGTAGTAAATCTCTATTATACGAACAATATTCAAGATTTCAATCTTCTTACTATGCTGGTGCTGATGATCAGCCTTGTTTAGCTAAAAACGTATTTTTAAATAAGATGCCAATGTTTGTAATTGATTGCTCTAAACAAGTGGACACATTGAAACAGGCTCTTTGGACATTCGTATTGAACTGCAGACTACAGCCGACTTTCCAGTCAATACTTCTGCTTATTGTCTAATCATAAATGATGCGTTAGTACAGTATAATCCATTATCTGGAATCGTAAAGAAAATTATGTAATCATTTTTAGGTTAAATAAATATATATATTTTTTAAAAACTGTATTGGGTTTTTTTATTTCATTTCACATGCTTATATTTAAAGGGACAGAAACCAGATATAGTAAAATAAATAATATAGTGTGGTTAACAAAGTTTATTTTTTTTATAATAAACATAATATGATTATATATATATAAAACCATTATAATAATATAATATAATAATACAAAATATAACCATTATATAGTAAAACAATATGCATTACAGAATGTGATTTTTTTACATATAATTTATGTTAATAAAAATTCATTATCAATATATTTGAACTTTAGATTATTTAATGAATAATGGCCAAGAGCCTTTGTTTCAATCCCGTCTGAACAACAAATATATCGCTTGTCATCATCTGAATTTAGTGCAATTTTATTGATAGTTAATGTTTGCATAATATGTTTTTTTGATCTAAACAGTCCCAATTCTTTTCTTAAAATTACATTATTAAATAGACAATTCTTATAATCTTCAAAAGTATTATGATTTTTAACAACAGGCTTTATTACTCCTTTTGCTTTCATCAAATTCATTTTTTTAACATTTTGTAGAAATGAATCATTACAGTTTTATAGGCATACAATTTGCTTCTGAATCCTATAAATTCTGTAATACAAATACCAGACGTTTCATCTTTAAATGCTCCCAATCTTTTTTTGTTGACAATTGAAAAACATTTATGATTAGAGGGATAGTCTGACATGTCAAAATAGTTTTTAATTTTTGAATTCAAAAAATCATCATAGACATCGTTGGTGTAAATTTTGTAAAAAATTAATCAGTATCCATGTACAACAAGTGGATATTTTCTGGTTTATAAAGATTTTTCATTACCTTATAATGCATAATGTACATATGGTATTTACTCAATTCTAACACTGTAAAACCAATATAAATAGGTTTATTAAAAATTACCGTTTCTTAAGACAATGCAACAGCACATAAATCTTTATTGTAAATGATTGTATTGCAAAAGTTTGGCTTGGAGATAAGTTTGTTTAGTCTTCGTTATTTATTAACTAACTCTAAACTCATTCTATTTCTAATGTTTTCAATACTCTTCCCAAATATTGAATTCTTTAACAATTTATAAAAATCTTTCTCGAAATCATTTTTGGCTAGTTTTCTTGTTTCATTATTGAATGTAATATAAGGTTCCAACCATTTATTTTGATTAAATTTTAAAACACGGTGTATTTGTTCAAAATCAAACCATTTTCAATAGATTGTTTCAGTATCATATAATGACAAACATACTTGTCTTTATTGTACAATGTAGTTAATAGTTAACTTTGTTTAGACCATTCAGGGATTCTTTTTTCAGGTAAAAAAGGTAAATCGTTATGAAAATCGCGCAAGTAAGTTGGGTACCCAATACCAAATTTAATAATGTATCCAATAGGACTGTCTTCAGGTAAAGACAAAACATCGAAATTTTTCGTTTCTTTTTTAGTCAACCATTTAAATCCATCTTTAGTTATCATATTTCTTATTTCATTCATTATTTATCTTTAGCCATCAATAATAATAAATGTATTAAGGCAATACATTTATTATTATTATTATTACACATTGCAAATCCATAGAGATTATTAGCATCAATGTAAACTAAATAGATTTTTTACTTTCATCATAATCTAAAAACCATATCTTTATCATTAGCAACAGCATGTCGCTTGATTCGAGAGACAATTCCCCCTCTAATTCCCGTCTCTATGAACACATATTTATCATAATCAATTAGTAATTCTAAATTAACATTTGTATATTTTAACATAGCATCGAAAGTTAAACTTGGTAAGGTTAAATAAGGGGCTGGATCTAAGTCATAGTTCTCTAATGAAATTTCACGAAAATTTTGAAATGCATCTGCTAATAGAAGAACATCAGTACATAAATACAAATATGAATATGAACAAAGTGTGGTAATATTAAAATGAGTCCAAAAACATTTTGTGTGTTTATGGTCTTCATCACTTACAGGTTCGTCTAATAACTTATGATAAAAACAATCTTTTGGTGGTAATATTGTTTCATCTAATTTCTCCCACGAGTCGGTATAATCATAACAGTACACTCCTTTCCTGGTAACTAAAGACATATCTTCATTTGAATAAAACATACTTGTAATAGGAAATTTGTCCTTAGGTAAATTAGACACCAATTGACTTAAACTGGCTCCTAAAAATTTAAAACTATATAAGAATCTTAAGTTTATTCCACTTACTGTATTTTTTTGCAAAAGAAATATATTTTTCACTAGTATTTGGTATACAATCAATCTTTTCACTGTCACAACCTAATTATAGAATAATAAAATGACTATCATAGTTTGAAGAGCCGTGTAAAAGGACTGGTAAATATCTTTGATTTCTTCTTTTCAAATTACACGAGTTACATAAAATGTTTCTAAATTTACCTGTGAAATGACAATGATCTTAAACAGCTCGATAAATCATGCTAAATTCAGTATTACACAATTCACAATGTGTTGATAAATTAACTCTGCTTTGTTCATCAACTGTTAATGGTAACATTGGAAGGTTTTGTTCTGCTAATAAATCACCTACTAAATTGGCTATTGAAATTAGATTAGTCCATAAATTTTGAAGCTGCATCTTTTCCGCGATACAAATATGGTTCTAGAGGAAGGTGTGATGCAATACTTTCATGTAATGTATTATCAACAGCTAAGTAGACACAAAAACTTATAGGTTCGTGAATCTCATTTACAGTTGTATACTTGGTTTGTTTCTCATCTACTTTTCGCAAAATACACTCAAAATCACAATATGCTACTATTGGTATTTTATAATTATAATGAACATTTTAAAATTTTAAAATTGGCACTTCACCATTTTCATCTACACAAAGCATAACAGCTTTCACTGGCGAATTTATTCAACAATTTCAACAAACTAAAGCTAATTTTTAATTCAATACCAAACGATTGCTTTTTCAATCGCCTTTTTTCAAATTCCTTGTTGTTGTAAATAGTCTTTCCCTGCCTTATATCTAGCACAGTCTCTTCATATGCTGGGTCTAATTTAGCTTCATTCCACAATATAAACCTTCTCATCTGTGCACTTTGAAATGAGAAATTATTATTCCTACATGGATTAGACATTTTGCCATAATTAATAAAAAACTCTGCCAATGAGTCAAAGAAAAAATTCTTACCACTATTAGGTTGGCCTTTTATTAATATTGTATTTACTTTACCATTTGATAATGATCTATTACAAAGGTCATACAAACATTTTAAAAACTCTTTAAGAGAAGCAACATTATTAAATTGAAACAACAATAGTCGTAAACAACTTTGCCGGCATTTTGTGAACGCTGCAATTGGGGTAAAGTCGATATGCCGACCTCGTGCAATAAAATATCGGGCAGAGTGGATTTTACCAGCGTACAAAAACTATTAGGTTCGTGGATTTGATAGGAGTTGTCAGTGCTGGCAGTCGGCTGTAAGGTGGCTTCAAAGTCGGCCGTTACAACGATGGGAACCGGGATTTGAGTCTCATAATTGATAAACATTAAATGGTTGTCTCCTTCTTTGGGAAGCATTACATTGCAGGGTTGGTGTTTACCGCAAAACAACATGTGCTCAGACAACCACGTTTTACTATCAGGAATGCACCTTCGTACTTCCTTGTATGTAAAACAACGTTTGCAAATTATGATTTTATTGCGGCCCTTTGCGATTTGTGGCTTGATTAATTTGGCAAAATCAGTGATAAGTACGTAGTGTGAATTGTAATTGTCTTTGATCCACAAAAGGTCAGTATGATCTTCTAGTTCCTTGTCTACAATTCGATATGGTGTGATTATATGATCTAGGCCCAATTCGAAAACATTTACACTACAACCTGGATTACGTCGTTCAAATAGTGGAATTTTTGATGGAGATAGTAGAAACTGTAAGCTGTCAAAGTTGTAGTTGTGGTGTACGTAAGCAAACGAGTTTTGATCTAGTTTCACTTTGTCATAGTCTACGTTTTGTTGAAACATTTGGCTATTAGACAGTACTTAAAACATGCATCATCGGTGTTTTGTATATTTAAAGTAGCTTTCCTGAGGTTAAGTTTCTTAGATAATACAATATAGTGACCAGGAGGCTTTATATGACTGTAAAAACTTACACGTAATGCCAGAGATGTCGGTGCTACAAGACTCCAACCGCTCCCTTTAAGTTCAGCTGCGCTGGCCTCTTGAAGCATCTTGGCAGTGTCGTCTCGAAGCGTCTCGTCCAGGCTGTCCGTGGAGTGAAGTGTCTTAGTGGATGTCTTAAAATTAAACAGGTCTTGCTCGTCCGAAGGATGAAGGTACAAAGCTTCTAGGACCAGGTTTTATTTAATAGATGTAGTTGGTCCTGCAGCATCGTTTTGCAGTAGCTGTCTGACTAGTGGAGAAGCAACAGCAAGGAAAGAGTCCAGTGTTCGGTAGTAGCCATCTGGGTTGCCGATGATATAATCCTTAGCGCTCCCCAATGCTTTTTTAAAGTGAAGTTTAAGGCAGGTGGTGGAGGAAGGCTTGTGGCCGCTTCTGCAGCCTCAATAGCGGCCTTTGACGTCTTGACCAAAGGCTTTGGTTTTTTGCTAAATCTCTTTTTGTCTGGAGGAGGAGGAGCAGGACGTCGTCTAGAAGAAGATGGTCCAGCAGAGAGCAAAGAGGAGCGCTTCAGTGTAGTCCGTGAAGAAAGAAGATGAGGAGTCTGTGAGCTAGTAGTAGGCGAGGTCTGTGTTGAGCTTGTTTGTAGAGTAACGTCTTTGGCAGCAGATGGTCTAGGTGCTATTTGCTGGCCTAGCTGAGTGGCAGAAGCGACTAACTGCATGGCCATACATAGCAGACTGTGCCGGGACCTGGCTTCTTCGGTCAGGAAATATGCCTCACGGCAAGTCTGACAAAGGAGGTACTGAGCCATAGTGTGCACTGGTGGCGGTGTGTGCCTCTGCCAGCGGAAAGGCCCGCTTTTATATGATTGTGAAAAGGGCGTAGTCGACCACTGGACTTGGAAAATTTTCAGTCTTGGGGAGGGAAGTAAAAGAGAAGGTACGGTAGTATAAATACAGGAGGTGTACAGTGCTGAGTCAAACAGTCGAGGTACGCACCGCTAGATAAGCACATCTCTCGATCAGTAAGAAATAAGGTAAGATACTTTTAAAAATAATTGTTAATTTTACTATTTAAAATTATATGCTGGGTATGCTAAGTTGTCTCACATGTCGCTATTGCAGGATTGTTGATTTCACTATGCGTAATGCGTGCTAGGCAGGGGCTTATTCACAGATGTAGTTGCTAGATTGTTGTTTCCACATTATGCTAGGTAGGGAGAAGATATTATTTAAGTTACTATGCTAAGTTGTTAATTTTACGTTATGCGTTTTTTTTTCTTGCTAAGTCACGCAGCTAGTTGCTAGATTGTTGGTTTTAGATTGGCAGAAAGATATGCTGTGCTAGGTTACTATGTAGCATGTTGCTATTTGATAGATTGTTGGTTCTTACTTAGATAATATGCAGGGGGCATGCCGCTAGTTACTAGATTGTTGATTTTTTACGTAGAATATATGCTAAACAGGGAGTATGTTGGAATGCTAACATATGCAGCTAGTTTCTAGATTGTTAATTTTTGTACGTAGAATATATGCTAAACAGGAAGTATGCCAAGGTGCTAACTTCCAGTACTTACATGTACTTCCTTTGTGAAACGCTGCAGGGTAGTTACTAATAAATTTATGCTAAACGTCGCCGCTAACCTGATTTCTGTGTGCATGTAGAAATTAAAAGATTATACGAGATGCTATGCCACCTTGTTAACAGATATGAATTAATAGATAATGATAGAAAGTGAGGACACTATGTCGCCTTGCTACAGGTTGCAAAGGACACTAATTGTCTAATGCGTTTGATGGTTTGTCAATCGGAATGAGTAGAAAGAGTTAGTGAGTTGTTTAGAATGTAAATGTATTCTAATTTATTCAGATGCGTCTGGCTGCTAAAACTGGTTGTCTGGTGTTTTGCTCTTGTTGTTGTTGGTTTTGTGGCAACAGTAATCTTTGACAACGTTACTGACTAATAATTATTTTCTTATATAACTTTGTAATGCTGCTTGTATTATTTTTTTTTCAGCTTGCTTGTAGGGTTTGGTAATTACTTCTAAGACTCAACGTAAAGCTAAGGGGGGGTGACAAAGCATGAAACAGGTGTACTTTATTTTATTTATTTTGATTCGGTGGTATTTTAGCGATTGGTTTGCTAAAGTCTATTGTCCAGTCTTCACAGTCGTCCTGTTGGACGATTGGTTGAGGATGCCAGTCGCATAGGTTTTGATTGTAGCGGCGGCTTTCCTCTTCTAGCTTAATTTTGACCGGCAGCAACGATTGCCAAATCACTGTTGCTGTAAACAAACAAATTTATTGGCATTTTTTGACTTACATTGTAGTTACAATATTGAGATATTAATTTACTTGGTGAGCAACGATCTGGAAAGTTTCCAGTGTAACTGACAACACTATTTGTTTCTTGTTTGAATAAGTAGTGTGACTTGATGTCCTTGGTATACTGTTGCCATATTGGCTACTGAGCTAAAAATTTTCATTTGTGAACTTACTGAGGAACACTTCATCCCTAATGATGAGCTCTTTACTGGGTTATTGAAACTTACATACCAGCCATAGAAATTTAGCTCAACACTAGCCATTACAAAATTGTTCAAAATAATGTTAGTATTAACCATAGGATATAATACCACATTTGTAACTATTCCTCTGCTTAGGGTAGTTTACAGTAACGCTTTTGTTACCTACAGTATCAAATTTAGAAGCAAGTTCTGTAGCATGAGGTAGCTTATATTTTCCTAATGAGTTGAAATGATAAATAGTCTTATCTACACTGTTTATATACAATAGACTCCAGTGTGAAGCTCTATCATCAGATAACCCTTTACTATGTAACAAAAGATGTGAGATTTACTTTTTACTAATAGCGGTTTCAATTCTTTGTCAACATCTACCGCGTTAGCAAGTTTTACAAAGTGTCTGAGAGTCGATCCCGACAACAACACATCATCTCTATCTCTGGTGGTATTCAAAATTGAATCAATGAGCCTATCATCTAGCCAAAGTTTCTTACTCCAGGAATTATTTAAACAATTAGTTAGTTGATTAATATCATTAACTAAAGCTACGTTTTTGTTTTCTAGGTTTAATATTAATTGTTTATTTTGATCGATGACTCTTGTGGCGGCTGCCAGTTTTTCAGTAAAAAGAATATTATCTGTTACTGCATTTTTTAGTTTAATTTGCAGTAACATTAATTGTTTAATTTTGTTCTTTAGTTAAACAGGTTATTTTAAAGCACAGCTTTCTACATTCATCCTCGGCTTTGTCCTGAATTTTAAAGGATTAATTAATTTCTTCAAGTCTCTTTGCTTTTTCTACATTAAGCTTAATAATAAGGGAGCTTATTTCATTTCTAAGTGAAGTTACACAACTTTCATAAGAACTACTTTGCTCGCAAATACTATCTATTTTATTAATTAAATATGCTAAGTTTTTATATACATAATTATAATTTAAATCAGTAATGTTTGTGTTGCTGTTAGCTACAATCTTTTTCAGTTCTGAAGCTAAGTTTAGGATTAGTTACTCAACGTCAGAGTCACAATGAATGGCGTTATACAGCTAAAGCTAATTTCTCCATTATTTCTAAGTGTTTATAGAACAGTTGGAGCAAAAAAATAAGGCAAGAGATGCTCTTAAGGAAGCGCCTTGTCGTAATATCAAAATTGGGCAGGGCTGTGATGCAGTCCCGTATTAGCGATAAAGTAGACAGTCCAGCGAGCGGTTCAGGTAGCACAGGTGTGACAGGGTGAGAGAGCAGGACATGCAGAAGTATTTCTCAGCTTGCATGTCACACGTTGTCATATTTCAGGTAGTGGACTCGGGTAACACATTTAAGATGCCACACAAAGCTTGCATTAGACCAGGTAAACAAGCAGTAGTCGACCACCACAGCGCAATAGAAACTAGATTGATGTTACAGCACTTAAATAATGTATAAGAACATTAAAATATTATAAAACATGAGCAGCTGAAATCAAGCATGTTGTCCATGAGACAGCAGCGCTACCAAACCATGGATGGATGGAACCGATTTCAAAAATTTAGTAAACAAAATTTTGAAATCGCTACTACCATTCAGGTTCTGTGTACAAAAAAAAAAAAAAACCAAATTTTTAGGCATTTTCAAAAACCCCTTTTTAACACGCCTTAATGATAAATTGTAACGTTAAGGCTTTGTCAAAGTAATAAAACCTGCGTAATTAGATATTTGTAGTCAAGTTCAAATCAATTTAGTCATAAAAATTTATAAACCTTATCCATGTTTATTGTCTTAATTTACCTAAAAGTTTTCGAATAGGACGATAATAATATATCGTAATTTAATATAATAAATTTTTAAATCGGTGCACAGTAGGGTGGAGTGAAATAATTCAAACTTAAAAACTTGAAATGGAATAGTGGCAGAAAGTTGCCTCTTGCCAAATAGAAAACACCCTAAAAATTTGATTCCGATTGGTTGATGACTTGAGGTGCCCCAAACCACCTAAAGATGTCATATTTCGCTAAAAAAGAAACAAATATAAAAGTTCCTAAATATTTTAATAATTTAAATACTTAAATGGAATAGTGAATATATTTTTGTTCAAGCTCTATTTAGAACATGTAAAAAATTTGTAGTGTGTTAAACTTTGTTTGTAGGTGCCCCAAAAAATCTACAAAAAGCACATTTTTTGAAAATTGTTCCATTTTGCTTACTATTGCAATGGTATAAATGTGCTAAGGATACTAATAAAACAAATAAATCAAGAAATGTCTTATTTATTGGTAGAAATAAGCTAATAGGAAACATATATAAACTTCAATTTATAGTAATTTTTAGTTTCGAAACATACATCTTCTTTCGTGAGGCTAGTTTGCTCCGTATAAATCCATCCCTAGCTATTGAGCCACAAACTGCTTCTGAAACAAGTTTAACACACCGTTCCACTGTTTGAGTGTGACATGGAAGTTTCAATTAAAAACCATTTGCAACAATGTCTTTTAACTCATCTTCGGTTAGTTTTGCCACCGTAGTAGTGCCTATTGGATCAATTGATGGTGTAACAACTGTTAAAAAAGTTAAGAGGGCAGAACGAGCCCTGAAAGAAAAAAGCCGTTTATCTCGTTCTCTATTCCAACTGAAGTCCAAGTTGAAACTACTGATGAGATAGAAGAAGACAGCATTACAAATATTAATTCTAGTCCTGAAAATAGTAGTAATGGCGATTATAGTGCCGAACCTATTCCTTGTTAATTAAATTCTTTTTCTCAACATCGATCTTAAATAGGACAAATGAGGTTAAGTTTACCATCCTTAGCCCTTGCAATGTGACCGCACTGGTGTGTCTAACAGAGCAGCTTCAATGATCGCATCATCTGTTTTACAAGATGTTGGAATTATCTATAATGACAACATAGGCTTAGTAGTTGATCGATTAAAGAGAGATAATTTTCGCAAAAAAGTAATTAGTCAATCGCACTACTCTATAATTGGTGAACCACATAGTGTTATCGTTGGACATGTTACTGTGAGATCAGGAAAAGCTGAAGATATAGCGAAAGATGTTTTACAATATTTAAACGAAAACAATGTTGACTTATCTAAAATGTGTTCAGTAGTTTGTGATGGCGCTGATACAAAAACTGGGCCTAAAGGGGGAATAATTCGTCACATAGAGCTTGACCAGAAGAAACCTTTGCAGTGGTTTATATGCCAACTTCATCTACGACATTTGCTTACTCACTTGGACAGGGAAACTACTGGTCCCAAAGGCTTCTCAGGACCTATTTGAATGCAACTGAGAGAGTGTGAAAGGTTACCTATAGTAAACTTTGAAGCAATAGAATCAGAAATACCAGTAGTTGATAACACGTCTGATTTAAGAACAAATCAAAAATAATTGTATGATATAGTGAATGCTATATCTAGATGCTATTAAAGAATGCTATTAAAGAAGGAAGCTGTGCCCTTGACTTATCAAATAAATATCCAGGTCACTTGTCATATTCTAGGTGGCTCACAACAGCGAATAGAATTTTTCGTTTGTATGTCTCAACAGAAAATCCAGATGAAAATCTAATCACACTAACAATGTTTGTCATGAAGGTTTAAGGACCCATGTGGTCTAACGTCAAAATAAACCCAAGCTGCACCAATGGAGCACATCATGTTATGGACACTATCAGAAAAAGCCGTTACCTAAGTGACAACTTGAAGAAAATAGTGGACCCTGCGATTCAACGTAACGCTTATTTTGCACATCCTGAAAATACTATGTTTACAATGTTAGCTGATAATCGTGAATTCATTACAGAAATAGGATATCGCAGAATATTGAAAGCCCATACTTCAAATCCAGAGAGCGTTCAGCAGTTTAAAATACCTACTTTGAACTTTGAGGCTATCAGCTATGAAGGCCTGGTTTTTTGGGCCGATCTGAGTGTAACAGAACCTCCTCTTCTGGCAAAACTAACCGAAGATGAGTTAAAAGACATTGTTGCAAATGGTTTGAAATTGAAACTCCCGTGTCACACTCAAACAGTGGAACGGTGTGTTAAACTTGTTTCAGAAGTAGTTTGTGGCTCAATAACTAGAGATGTATTTATACGGAGCAAACTAGCCTCACGAAAGAAGATGTATGTTTCGAAACTAAAAATTACTATAAATTGCAGTTTATATATGTGTCCTATTAGCTTATTTCTACCAATAATTAAGACATTTCTTGATTTATTTGTTTTATTAGTATCCTTAGCATTACATTTATACCATTGCAATAGTAAGCAAAATAGAACAATTTTCAAAAATGTGCTTTTTGTAGATTTTTTGGGGCACCTACAAACAAAGTTTAACACACTACAAATTTTTTACATGTTCTAAATAGAGCTTGAATAAAAATATATTCACTATTCCATTTAAGTATTTAAATTATTAAAATATTTAGGAACTTTTATATTTGTTTCTTTTTTAGCGAAATATGACATCTTTAGGTGGTTTGGGGCACCTCAAGACATCAACCAATCGGAATCAAATTTTTAAGGTATTTTCTATTTGGCAAGAGGCAACTTTCTGCCACTATTCCATTTCAAGTTTTTAAGTTTGAATTTTTTCACTCGACCCTAGTGCACAGGTTGTAATTGAAATAGTACATTTTAAGGTATTCTCATATTTTGAATTTTTTTACTTTAAGTATTAAAAATTAACTTGAAGGTTGTTTAATAATTTTTCTCACAAATTTCAGTACTATGTTTTAATTGATAGCGTAAATACGATTGATAATTTCATTGGTTGTCAAATGTATCTTTCATGTTACAAAAAATGTTCAAATTGGTTATTATTCATACAGTAGTGAAATCTGTTTTCAAACTCTTGCCAAACTTTTTTTAAGATTTCCGTTGTTATGCTTCTACACTCCTTTACGATTCTTTGTTTTAAGTCTTCAATATCAACTGGAAGTATTTTGAAAATAACATTTCAAATGGGCTCACAAAAAGAAGTCTAATGGACTTAAAACGACTCATTCACATTTTGGGTCTTCCCATGAAAACATTTTCTTAACAAATCTGGGTTTGAAAGAGCTTTATATACTGGTTTTATTGCTAACAATATCACCTTTGGTATCTTAGTTTTGTGAGTATAGGCCTCTTCATTAGATTTAGCTTTCAAATACTTATACCAGTTTTCAGAGCATAATTGATGACAGGGATTTTCGTCTGTCGCTAAGTAGTGAAAGTATGTAGCCCATACTGCTTTCCTCATAGAGTCCAAACTGTTTCCATTATCCATTATGGCCTTGCCATAATAGTTCTGTAACTCATCAATTTTTACATCAGTTAGCCTACCTGCCCCTTTCATTGGTTTTCCGTCGGACATAAGTGTGCCACCCATTTTTGTTTTCAAATAACTCAACCTGGTTCCCATACGTTTTCTTATATGGCCAACACATTCCAGCTTTTTTATTTCTGTGTCACCATAGGGCCTACTCTCCTTTACAGTTTCAAAAGCTTTGGAGTCACCATCTCCTAAAAAATTTACATATCCAGCTCCATGCTTTTCTAGCGATCGACCAAAAATTGACAATGCAGCGACGGACTCCATACCACCACTTGCTCCTTCAAAATTTTTAACACAGTTCTCTTCGTGAGAAATTTTCTTTTCCACATCTTTAATTTTAGTGCATCCACTACAATATTTTGACAAAACTTCTATATCAAGCACTTTACCAGTGTCCAAGGATGTAACGGTAAAGTTTCCATTTTTTAACTTATAACCGCGCTTCTGCCAAGTCCCATCGTAAGCTACACTGATATCTATTTTGTTTTCATTGTCTTCTTTTCCCTTTTCATCTATAGCAGTTTTAGCTGCATCCTTCATTGATTGCTCAGATACCACTTTCAAGCACTGTAAAGTGGCTGCAGTATACTTTCGACGAGCAGTGCTAGGCTGCGGAAGATTCAGCATTCCGCAGAGCATTTTTCCAGCATCTAGGCCTTTCCCTATGCAACGCAATCCATAAAATAATCTCACATTAGTTTCAAATAGGTTATCTTTAGCACACACCTCAGAAGTGTAATGAAAGTCCTTCTTGTTACAATTTTGACAGTACACACATAGCCTATTCACTAAACCATTCCTTTGTTCCATATTCTCTGTCAAAGCAAGGGAGTGACCACATTGTTTACAAGCAGTATTTGCAAACATGGTTTTTAAAAATGCCGTAGCCTATTACAATATTGGAGCTGGACCCATCAAATTGTTCAATCTTATTGAAACTAGAGTCAAGTTTCTTCTTAGTTGCACTGTCAGTCGAATACACTATACTTGAAACTGGGCCTACTTCTGGACATTGTGCTGGTGTTGTTGGATAAGTTTTGTAAAACCTATTACCTTTGTTTTTTACTTTTTTTAAAACTCTATTACTTCTAGGCATCTTGAAAAGAAATGACACTATATAAATATCACAGTATAAACCAAAAATTCAGATTATAAAACTATACTGACTACACAGCAAACATTATGAAATACAACATTCATAACCTATTTGTAGAATGTAAATAAATACAGACAGAATAAGTTCTGTCTGCTGTGCCATTTTGACTACAGCCACTGCCTGTTAAATAATATGGGTGCACTGAGAAGTAAGCACTATAGTAAGTATATACTAGCAGGATCCAGGCTGGTGCCCCGAATTACGCCTCAGAACAGGTGACATCGAATCTTTCTAAATTCATTAAAAATACTTTGAGGCAATTTAGAGACATATATTTATACATTTTTGTGTTCAGAAATAAATAAACAACAATAAGAAAAATAAAAATAAAATTGAAAAAATTTTAAAATTTAGTGTTCATTTCCCCTTAAACAAAAACAAATGAAACAGAACAAGGCTATAAACAAATGTTTGAAATAGACTAAGTAATATCATTGTGTGTATGATAGTAAATAGGTAACAATTTGTAATAATGTGAGTGAGATGCTGTTAATACATTTAATATTGTGATTTTTACGTTATACAGTTAACCTACTATTATTTGTAGTCAAAAGTCACAAGCCGAAGGCCAAGGTGTAACGAGCGCAGCGAGTAACGGGGTTGGCACATGTAGCGTACAGGGGTGTCCCCTAGTTATAAACCAATAGGCCTTGGCCTACCTGTAATTTATTTATTTTTTTAAATATGCCTACTTTACTATTCATATATTCATTAGTTTATAAAATCAAACTCCAGGAATATAACTAAATTATATTTTTTAAAGACTGAAATTTATTTTAAAAGCTATAAAAAAACAAACAAAATGTAAGTTTGTTATTGAAGGTACTTAATTTTCTTTAAGGTGCATATTACTTTGAATTTTTATAAAATGTTCTTTTAGTCAAACATATTTTTCTTTTTAGGGGGAAGGCGAATTCCGAGATCCAGAAAATTAGCTTACAATGGCTAGCAAGTACCAGCATGGGAAATCTTCTTTTCAAAATAGTTGGGTGAATGACAAGGAGCTCGGAAAATGGATTCAAAAAGTCCCCAATGACATGTATTCTGCCAAGTGTCGCTTCTGTCCATCAGCCATTATCTCTCTTTCTTCTATGGGGCGGCAAGCTCTTGTTAGTCACATGAAGGGCAAGAAACATGTGAAAGCCATTTCTATGAGATCAACACCTACCTTAGCCACATTATCTTCAACACCTCAAAAAAAAAAAAAAAAAAAAAAAAAAAAAAAAAAAAAAAAAAAAAAAAACTCATTATCAACCTCAACTCCATCAAACATATCTATAGGCCTACCTTGTTCAAGCAAATCAGAAATTCTTTTTGAAGAATCTAAGGCTGATGTCAGCTTAACTGATTAAGAACCACCTGTCAAGAAATTGAAAACCATGAATTTATTTCTACAAAAAGAAAATGTCACAAAGGCCGAAATAATATGGTGTCTTCACTCAATTAAGTCACATTTATCTTTAAGAGCTGCAGGAAATTCTGTTTCACTATTCAAAATAATGTTTCCTAATGATGAAATTGCTCAAGGGATGCAGCTTTAAAAAACTAAAATACAGTCTTTGGACTGTATAATACTGAATCATTAAAAATATTCTGAACGACAGATTATTAAAATGTGGGCATTTCACTGTCGAATTTGATGAAATCCTCAACAAGATAGCCCAACTTCAACAAATAGATATTAACATCCGCTTCTGGGATGAGGAAAAAGCTATGTCAGTGACGCAGTACTATTATTCAGCTTTTCTAAATCATGCAACAGCTCAGAACCTATTAGAAGCCTTAAAAACAATCACTTGGTGATTTGAATCTAAAAAATATGTTGCAGCTCTCAATGGGCCTAATGTTAATTTTAAACCGTTTAGATTTTTAAAGAAAGATATAGTAACAGAACCTGAAGATCCGAAATTATTAGACATTGGATCCTGTGGCCTACATACCATTCATTGCTCATTCAAAAATGTGTTAAAAACCACAGATGGTTGCATTTTTAAGAGCCATCTACAATATTTGCAAAGATGTTCCTTCTAGACGAGATTTTGTAAATTTTACAGGGTCAGAACTGTTCCCATTAAAATTTGGCTCTATAAGATGGCTAGAAAATGAAAGTGTTGCTGAAAGATCCATAATTTTGCTTCCAAAGATAGATCAAGGTGTGCAAAAAGTTAAAAATACAAACAAAGAACCAAAATGTCAAAGTTTTTTAATTATAGAAAAGGCAATGCAATGCATTACTCAAAGCACAGTTAGCATTCTTTCACAGTTTGTCTGCTCAAATAAGCCAATTTCTAAGGGAATTTCAGTCTGATGAGCCTCTGGTGCCTTTTTTATATTCTTCTTTTTCAAATTTAATGTTGTCATTTCTAAAACAGGTTGTTAAGAAAGAAGAGTTTGATAAAACAACATTGGCAAACGTAGACTTGAGCAAGAAGGAAATCTTTCTAGACGCCAAATATGTAGATATAGGTTTTGGAACAAGGGCTGCAATCAGACAGTGCAAGGATGTTTCTTATAAAGAAATGTTACTTTCTCGAGAGCAATGCAAACGTTGTTTGTTTAGATTCTTACAGACAGTATTAACTAGGTCACCCATAAAGTTCAAGCTCACTCAAGGATTGACTTTCCTAGACCCAAAAGTCATAACAACACACTCTGGGGCAAAAGATGAACTTCAAACAACATTGGACATATTGGTTGAAAGTACAGTAATGTATTTTCGGGAGCAACAGCGGACCGTACAGCCAGACCGTTCTATGAACTAATAGAAACTAACCTCAAGAAACAGATTAGCTGAATAGGTTATTTTGAATCTAGTTAGCCTAAGTGTTGTTAGATAATTAATAAAAAAGCAGAATTGTGCAGAACACGATAAAACATTTTTATTTGTAACTGAAATTAAGAGTTAACTGAATTGATCTGCATATGCAATAGAGCATTTTTCCATTTTAATAGTTTTTGCGTTCTAAGCTAATGAAGTAAACAAAGAGCTTTTTTAGTATTACATGTATTAATTTCTTTAATTTAACTGCCAAATTATGTATTTTATATGAAATAAAACCAGTATTTTTTTGTTATTAGTATTTATTCAGTAGTACTGTACTTCACTAGTACTGTTATTATTCAGTCTATAAATTCAATGAACAATTAAAGTCATTGATTCATCGCATTTTGAATATAAAAGTTTAATTAAATGTGGAAATGTCTTTATCTAGTAAACAGTATTATCTTGTGTTGTCTTTAGTTAGTTCATGATCAAATTCTTTACATTAAATAAATTATTAAGCTGTTTCATTGTAAAATAATACAGTTTTGTTTTATTGCAGTAAAATAGCCTTTATTGCATAACTTAATGCTGTTTTCTCATTATGTATGTATTGTGAATAAATCACTTATAAATTAGTAAAGTTTTAAGTAAAAACTAACATATTTTGTAAACATTTATACATCTCAAAGCCTTTATTACCTTCAAAGTATCTTTGAATTTTTGTATTTTTATTTGTTAATAATAGTACCATTTTTTAATTTTGTTTACATTTCATGCTAATTATTACAAGTTGATTTATGTATGTTACAATATATTTTATCAATGCAATTTTAGTTAAGGTAGAGCATTTGCAATGTATTATGATGTTTTATTGTACAATGAGAATATGGGGGTTTTCATTTCTTATTTTTTCTTAAGATGATATTTGATAGACATTAACTTTTTTGGTGTTATAAATCATTATTATTATTGCATTACTAGTTTGCAATATGTAGTACCAGAAGCCTAAATTAAGAATTAAAATTTCAATTACATTAAATATGAATGGTGTATATATATATATATATATATATATATTGAAGGGGTCAGGGGAAGAACATGATAACTCCATTTTTTTCAGATTTTAGTTTTTCAGCTGATTTTGTTGGCAATAATGGGAACTATATGTTGGCGAAACACTGTGGTTAATAAGCTGATAACTTACAAGATATAAGCTAAGAAAAATTTGCCGTTCACGTGAATAACTTGATAAGTCCACATTGTCAGGGGAATAACCTGATAATTCCAGTTTTGTTTACTTTCTGAGTGTGTGCGTATGGCAGTAGTGAGTGGGCAGCCATTAGCAAATATTGTTTTGTTGTAACAGTTACTCTAAAAAGTTTAGTATTGTTTTGATATCTTATTTATCCTGTGTTACTAGAGTGTTTACCTGCTTTTTAGGCCTACAGTGATTAGTTTTGTAGTATGTAGGCCTACTGTTTACGTAAACGTGATCAGTTGTATTGTGCCGAGTGATTGTGAAATGAGTGATTTAACCTGATGAAGACGATAAGCTGCACAGCACTTCAGGTCCACCTACAACGAATAAAAGGAAAAAGTATGGAAGGATAGCTGATGCAAACAAGAAAATTCAGTTACAAAGCCGGGAGATCCATGTAAGTGCAAAAACAAGTGCTTTGAGGTAGTTAATGAAAACGAAAGGAATTCGGTGTTAAGGCATATGAACTCTTTAACATGCCATGATGAGGTAAATTTATATTTAACAGGCCTTGTTACATCCATTCATATCCAACGCCGGCGAGTAGCAAATGAATGTGAAGCTAAATTCAGAGATGCTTCATACTCATACAGCGTTCGGTTACTGCGTGATGGCATAGCTACTGAAGTAAAGGTATGCAAAGCTGCTTTCATATCTATTCACGGCATCACTAGGGGTAAAGTAGACTATTTTCTGGAGAAAATGAAAGATACAGGCACTCCTCCACAATATAAAAAGGGTAAACATCAAAACAGACCAAGAAAATTAACTGATGATGTCATTGAATGTGTTCGCAATCATATTAAGTCATTTAAGGGTAGGGAGAGCCATTACAGCAAAAAGGAATCTAATAAAACCTACCTTCCTGAGGATTTAAACGTCAAAAAAATGTATGAATTGTGTAAGGAAAAGTATCCGGATATTGTTTTAAGTGTCGAGTCTTATCACACAATATTTAATCGAGATTTCAACATCTCTTTCGGATACCCTAGAACTGACACCTGCAGTAAATGTGACAGCTATGCAGTGCAGAAGAATTCTCTAAAATCCCAAATAGAATATGAAAAGTATGATGAAAAGAAGAGTAAACTGCAAAAGAATTTAAAACATATAGAAACAGAACATGAAGTGCATTTAGCGAAAGCCAAAACGTTCTATGATAGAAAGAGAGCTGCTAAAAAAAGTAGTAGGGTTACAAACTTCAAGGAAGCTATCTGTATAGATTATGCCAAAAATTTTCCCTGCCCAAACATTACGTCCAACGACGTATATTACAAAAGACAGTTGTCTTTTTATGCTTTTAATGCACACGTCTCGTCCAATGGTAAGAGTGTCTTTTATACATACCCTGAGACTATTGCTCACAAGGGTAGTGGTGAAGTGGCTTCCTTTATACATCATTTTGTATACAATCATCTTGATGAAAATGTCACACATTTAGAAATATTGCTGACTCCTGCTCCGGCCAAAATAAAAACAAAACGGTACTTCGACTTATGCACCACCTGGTCCACATAGAGAAAAAGTTGAACTACATTAAGATGATCTGCCTAATACGGGGTCACAGCTATCTAGAGTGTGATAAGAACACTGCCTTAATTAACCACAAAGCACCAGCTGAGACCCCGGGAGACTGGATTGCCGTATTTAGAAGCTCTAGGAGCAAGCCTTCTTCATTTATTGTCGAAGAAGTGACTCAAGATATGATCAGAGGATGGAGCGTTTATTCGAATGAGAAGTATAAAAGTAAAAAAACTACCTTTTGCATCGAGGTCATTAAGAGAGTATGTGGTTGAAAAAGAACACCCTATATTAGTGAAGTATAGAGTTTCGTTCAATGGTGTATGGTGTGAAACACCTATAATTAAAAACAAAAAAAAACAACCTCAAAACAGGCAAAAAATAACAAAAGAATAACAGCCAATCAAAGCACTCAGGAACAATGTCAGAACTCTACACAACCACCAACCGACCAGCCGTCAACGTCTCAAGAACTTCAATTCACTTTGCCAGAAACAGTTTATGAAGGTAAGGATACAACTTTTAAACCATGAGTGTGCATTGTAAAATATATAGTCATTTTTCCCAAATTCTTTTCTAATTAAAATAAGTTATCTCTTTTGTTTAACAAAATTAAATTGGTATGACAACTTTAACACTAATTTCATAGTATGGTATATTTTTTCCTTCATATAGGCGTGAACTTAATTCAATAGTACCATGATAGTTATTTTTTTACTAAATAAGATTTATATGGTTTGCAGAACTGGTTCCAATATCAAAAGAGAAATATCAAGACCTACAAGTTCTAAAATGTTTTTGCAGACCGGGAGCGGCTCAGTATTTTACCAACCTACCACACAACAACTAAGGACTAGGAACACAAACATGTTTTGATCTAATAGAACTTTTAAGTAGTTAATTAAGATTTAATTAAATAAAACGACACTTTTCAGTTTGACTAAGTAGCTTTGTTTCTACAAATCCAGGATTTTACAGGGGAATAACTTGATAACTCCTGGAATTATCATATTATTAACCACACAATATTGTAGTTAGGATACTTATTTCACTTTTACGGTTTAAAATAAAATGCTTTAAAAATAATAATATGTTCTCTTAATTACACATTATATAAACTTTATTTTTAAATTGTTTCAAACCCTAATCACATAAAAGTCCATTTTAGACGAGTCTTGAGAGTTTGTTTTTGCTGTCCTGTAAAATCAGTGAAATGGCTGTTATCATGTTCTTCCCCTGACCCCTTCATATATATATATATATATATATATATATATTTACCACTCATATATATATCATATATATATATATATATATATATATATATATATATATATATATATATATATATACAATTTATTTTCCAATTGTTATGATGAACAATGTATTATGATGTTTTATTGTACAATGAGAATATGGGGGTTTTTCATCTCTTATTTTTTCTTAAGATGATAGTTGATTGACATTAACTTTTTTGGTGTTATAAATCATTATTATTATTACATTACTAGTTTGCAATATGCAGTACCAGAAGCCTGTTATAAATTAAAATTTCAATTACATTAAATGTGAATGGTAGAAATATAATTTATTTTCCAATTGTTATAATGAACAATGTATTATGATGTTTACTTGTACAGTGAGAATATGGGGTTTTTCATCTCTTATTTTTTCTTGATGATAATTGATTTACATTAACTTTTTTTGTGTTATAAATCATTATTATTATTACATTACTTTTTTGCAATATGTATTACCAGAAGCGTAAGTTAAACATTAAAATTTCAATTACATTAAATGTGAATGGTAGAAATATAATTTTTTTTTCAATTGTTATGATGAACAATGTATTATGATGTTTTATTGTACAATGAGAACATGGGGTTTTTTATTTCTTATTTTGTCTGAAGATGATAGTTAACATGAACTGTTTTGGTGCTATAAATCATTATTATTATTATTATGATAACATTACTAGTTTGCAATGTGTAGTAATAGAAGCCTACGTTAAAATTAAAATTTCAATAACATTAAATTCGAACAGTAGAAATATAATTTTTTTTCCAATTGTGATGAATAACATATTTTATTTCTTTAAATGTTTGACGTGGCTGATTTTTTTAGCATTAAAATACCTAAAAGATCTGATCTGTTTAAAATGAGGATGGATTTAGTTGTTAGATGGTAAGATTTTGGCCATGTAATATTATACTAGTTAATGATTAATTTTGTTTTCAACTACTGTATACAAATAATATATTTTTGTAAATTGAAAACTATGGCACAATCAAATAAAATTTAAAGTGAAATGAATCTGGTTTTAATTTAGTTATCCTTATATTGTAAATGACACACATGCAGTAACAAAATTCAATGAGTCATATTCGAGCTGCGATATTATAACCTGAAATTATTTTCAAATTTTCCTTGAAATCCTGGAATTATGCTTGAATTTTATAAACTGTATTTGTGGACACCCTGTACATTATATCCTTTTTAAAATAACATACCCAATGAGTTCCTGGTCCATGCATAGTATCCAAATTTACAATTCCTGATTCTATTTCATTATTTGTGGACGGTAGTAAATCACGCATAAATACGCCTCTAAAAAAAGGAATCCTCAATAATTTTGCATATTTTAAAATATATAGGTTTGTTAAAGCTCTTTTAGGTATATCAACAATCTTTTTATTATTATAAATTAAGATTTTTTTACTACCCGATCCTCTGTATGGTTTCAAATAAAGACCTTTACCACTTCTATTTTCATTCCCTTCTTTTTTGTTTTCTTTTCTTTCTACTTTGTTGTTTTTTCTTTTGTAAACATTTTTATTTTTTATTCAATCGTTTTCTAGTGCCCCCATCAATTTCATCAATTTTGGTTTTAGCTTTCATTTTTTTTTTTACGGCCCAAGCCACCGCCTTTTCGCCCAAACTATAATCAGAGGCTTTAACTCTTTCCCAAGCCCGTTCGGCTAATATACGGTCCGCTATAGATCTACTTTTGTTATCAGCGCTCTTTGAATATGCGATGAAGTGATATCGACACTCAGCGTCTAATTTATTTATTCATTTATCTCCTCGACTTAATCTTTTTTTAGGTTACTTCCGGGTCCACAAAATTGATATCCGGGAATATGTAGTTCTACAGGTAATAAATCTATAGATTTGATCAATAATGTGCCGGCGGTATTGGCAAGAGAACTTAGAATGCCAGCTCCCTGAAGTCGACTGACACGTGCTCTCATTGAGATGCTACTGTTGTACTTCCACTGCCGCTGTCACCACCACTGGTTATGTCAGCTATTGTACGATAGTTTGGTTTAGGCGATTCTGTTTTGAATACTACAGAATTTAAATCGGCAATACGTGTTAATATTTTGTTTTTAAACTGTTGAAAATCATAATTATTCTTTTCAACGGTTCGATTCAAACTGAGAACAATAATTCTAGTTTCTTGAGAAAATTCACTTAATGCTTTATTAACTTTATCTAATTCTTCACTAATTACAACATCGTTTTTATCGTGACTCGGTTTTACATGTATAATACGTCTTTTTTGCTTCAAGCTTATACATTTTTTTGTAACATCTATAGCGTCAGTCATTTCATAGACCTCTTTTAAATGATCTTTTAGTTTATTTTCCAAATTTAATAAAAACGTTATTATATTATTATTAATAGAGGATTTTAGTGCGCCGAGTTTATCTAATAAATCTTGATAGTTGACACCATCTCTTGGATCAGTAGCACTGGCAACGTTGCATAGCATTTTATTTTCTATATTATAGTTCCCATCTTTGGTAAACTGAAATCCATCCCCTTTAGGTCCTCTTATTGGTTTTCCCCCATCAGTGTTATAGCGAACAAATTTGTCAAGACTCATTTTTTTGTGTAGTCTATTAGTAGTAAGTCTGAATAAAACTAAACAATAAAGTAAACAAATACACATATTTATTGATTTTCATTAGGTTTAATTAACTCATACAATTCTTCCATTATTGAATTTATTTCATTTACATGACCGGTGTTTCCCGCTTCTTGTGATGCAAGTAGTATTCTCAGCCTGTCTACAAGCTCGTTTGGATCGTAAAAATAATATATTACATTAAGTTGTGAATCTGTTAGAACCAATCCACTGCCACTAGGCACGCTTGATGGCGTCGCTGTTGCTATCTGATCTGCATGAGTCTCCATCATTGGATGTTTATGATATGCTACAATTTATTAAATGATATTTCTATATTTATTACCTCTGTTGGAGCGGATTTTACCTAAAGCAGAATAGTTCTGTCGGTGTACATTTGTGTTTAAAATAATGGATGCATAATTATTCAGATCATTTTCATCATATGCGTATTCATTAGGATTATTCATAAATATTAATTCGTATAATCCGCGTGTTCCAGGATATAACTTCCCATCGATTATGAAATCATTTTCAGATATTTCCAACTGTTTGTCACCTATTTTCCACAATTCACCATCCACATGTACACCATAGTTATGATCTATTTATTTTTCCCCACAATTAATTTCATAAAATATTCTTTAGCTAAATTTCCGGTAAATGTATTTTGTATATATTTTTTAGCCATTAATTTACCTTCAGGAGTTTTTTAACAGTTCCTCGCCCGAAGCCTGTTGTTCGTAAATAACATGTTGTCCTATTGGTGTTGATAACGGATTACTATCTATGGTTTCCATCAATTCAGGTGGCTCTTCGGCGTCCATATTTTCAGGCGGTTTAACTGCGACTCTTTTTGACTCAGGCGATCGGTTCATTGTGCAAAAAGAAGTTTGACAATTGGAAAAAAGCCATTTAACCACCATTCACAAACACAGTACCACATCAACTGTGTCCGGGATGCAGATGAACTGCTATCCAACTCTGCTGATAAATCAATCTACATTTTGATTGATAGACAGATGCAACAAGATTTTTAAAAACACACAAAAATGGTGCCAATAATTGATAATGTTATCACCTGTGGAAGGCAGTAATTAGCCCTTCGAGGGCATAGAGATTCAGGGAAAATCTTATCTGACTCCGATGTTACCACAAATGAGGGGAACGTTCGGGCTTTAATTAGATACCGTGCTCAAGGAGATCCCAGCTTGAAGCAAGCCATGGAATGTGATGGTCAAAGGAATAAATATACAAACCCTTCCATCCAAAATGAAATAATTGATGCTTATAACACAGTCTTGCTTAAGGGGACTGGACACAACAAAAATTTTTTTATGTATATATTTTTTTATATATATATATAATTTTGCTCTGGAATGTGCTGAATAACGTGGTATTTTTTGTTTTTTTCTATCTTAATGGGAAGTCAACAAAAAAATATATTGTTTATACCCTTGCATCCCGTTTTTAGGCGAAGAAAATTACGGTGCTGATTGTGTGAACGGATGAAAGTAGCACTATTCATTGTTATACATTTACTTTTAGTTCAGATATGCTATTTAGATTTCTTGTGTTACCTAACCTGAAATGACAGTTTACTTTTGTGCTCTTTCCTGTCGTCTGACTTATGTCTGCTTGCAAACAAAAATAAAGTAGTGAAATTATAAACATTGAGTTTGGTTTCTGCTGTTTATTATTGTGTATTATTTTATCATTAGGACTAGTACTATTATTATAACTGTTTAGGATTACTTTGTAGTGATAGGCCTATCATGGGAAATAAGAAAAAGATTGGTGCCAGAAATAAAGTCTACAAAAGAAAGATTCATGCCAGCAAGATAAAGAGGACTAACCCTAGGCCTGCAGCAACTTCCACTTCTACATGTACGCCTAGGCCTACGTCTTCAAATCATAAGTTGAAAGTTGGCAGTAACCAGAGTTATTATGACAACTTGAATGAAACTATGGAATATGATATTGTAAATCTTGACAGTTTATTCATTTATATCGATGAACTTGCTGTATGCCATAAATGTTCGCACAAATTGTCGTATGAAAAAACTTACATTGAAGGATTGGCTTGTAAAATAAAAGTATATTGCTCAAATTGTAATGCATCTCAAACAACTGAGAACTGCACAAAAGTTGAAAAAGTAATTAGGCCTAATAAAAAACAAACATGTTTTTATATAAACCTTAGGCTAGTACACGGGCTTAGATCCATTGGAAAGGGTTATACTGCAGCGAGGGTTCTGCTTGGCTGCTTGAACCTGCCACCACCCCCTAGATCTTTTGCAAAGCATGCAACTATTCTTTCGGAGGCTACTGAAGCTCAATGCAAAGAAAGTATGAGCAGAGCAGCTATGGAGGCAATCGAAAGTAGTGAAAGCTCCGACCTGACGGTGGCTGTCGATGGTTCATGGCAAAAAAGGGGCCACACCTCTCTCAATGGAATTTTGTCGGTAACAGCAATGGAGAATAGCAAAGTGATGGATGTTTCCATAATGTCAAAATTTTGTTTATGTAAGAAGAGAGAAGAAAACCAACATGAGCCCACTTGTAAAGCTAATTACATGGGTACCAGTGGCGGTATGGAAAGCCATGGTGCTTTGGAGGTTTTTAGCCGCTCTGAGGCATTGTACGGAGCTAGATATGAAAACTTTCTGGGTGATGGTGACTCAAAAGCTTATGATACAGTTAGAGACGCTAAAGTATATGGCGAGGATGTGGACATAAACAAATTAGAATGTGTTGGACATGTCCAAAAGAGATTAGGCAAGCGACTCATGAAATTAAAATCTGTTTCCGGCAAAGTGGTTCTCGAAGATGGAAAGAAAGTAGGTGGTAAGGGCCGGCTGAGTCAAAGCAATATTTTGCGGTTACAAACCTATTATGGATTAGCCATAAGGCGTAACACACAAAGTGTGGATTCCATGAAGAAAGCCATTTGGGCAGAATATTTTCACACCATGTCGTCCAATGAAAAACCAACTCACCAGTTGTGTCCTAAGGATAAAGAGACCTGGTGTAAATACAACTTGAGCCAACAAACAGGAGATGAATATAATCACAATGACCATTTTCATATGCCAGAGGCTATTATGACATATATCAAGCCAATATTCCAAGACCTGGCCGATCCTAAACTTCTTCAAAGATGTTTGAAAGGAAGAACGCAAAATCAAAACGAGTCATTGAATAGCGTTATATGGTCTGTTATACCAAAGAGAACTTTTGTGACCTTGCCCACTCTCAAATATGGTGTTTATACAGCCATTTGCTCATTCAATGATGGCTTCAAGAGTAAGGTGCAGTTGTTCGAACAGTTAGGCCTGTGCCCTGGAAGACACCTAGTCAAAGCAATGGCAAAACTGGAAAAAGAACGAATTGGAGATGCCGAAAGGCGAAATGAAGAACTGCAAAAGAAGATAAGAAATACCAGAGCTTTGAAAAGGAAAAGGTTGGAGGACTTGTTCGAGGACAATGAAGACCCTGACAACCCCTCTTACTGCGCTGGCAACTACTAGGATTTGCAGTACTTCGAAGAGCTGCCGCTGAACTTTGACATTATGCCATTTTCATTGTTTCCTGTAAGTTTCATTGTCATATTTTTCATTAATATATTCTGTGCTGTTTATTTTTAATATATAAGTTATATATTATACATTACAAGTTACAATATTAACTAAATATTGCATAGGCCTATTATAATTACAATACCGGTATTATATAGGCCCCACTCTACAATTTATTACATTTCATATTATGGGCTATAATGGTCAAGTAAAAATACAAAAGTATGCTTAGCAACAAGCCAAACACCTAAATTATGAAGATTTTGCTGATAAATGCAAAACAAACCTTGATTATTATTGTATTGGCAGATAAATTGCAAATGCATTACCAAATTAACGCACGAGTTTGCTTTTTCATCGTTTTCCGAAAGTTAGGTTTTTTAAACATTGATGTAACTTTTCTCAGCCACCATTGAAGATATTGCAGTAAATTTTTTTTCTCAGTTTTATGACACAGTTACCTAGTTCCCCATAAAAAATTATAAGGATACTAATAATACTTTTGCTAAAAAAAATATTTAGTGTCGTATAAAATAATAAAATGCAATGTTTTATTTAAAAAATAAAAAAAATAGTTCGAAATGTCAAAATAAAACTATATTATAGGAGGAACTAAAACAAAGTATGATTGAAAAAATAATAAAAATCCCATTGGCCTAACTCTTATATATTCTGAGAAAAATTACATATAGTTAACATAGAATAAGATAGGCGCGTCCAGTCCCCTTAAGAAAGTAGTAGGAAGAGTAAAACAAGCAAATTTATTTTTCTGTTATGGCTGATAAAACAGCAGGTATTAGTGGAACCGAACAAATATCTCTTTGTGTACGGTACGTAGACAAAAAGTCATGGTCTTAAGGGCAGACTTTTGCAATTTGTTCCCATTTATAACGTTTCTGGAAAAGAAATTGCAACATCAATAGAAGAAAACTAAATAATTTAGGCTTGGACATAAAAAACTAAGAGGTCAGGGATACGATGGAGCATCCTCAATGACGGGAAAATAAATAGGAGCTCAAGCTATTGTCAAAGAAAAACAGCCTAAAGCTTTTTATGTCCACTGCTTGGCTCATTCTTTAAATCTAGCTTTAACCAAGAGCAGCGCAGTCCACGGGGTAAGGAATGCTATTGGTATAATATCAAAGGCCCACACTTTCTTTAATTCTCCAAAAAGGAAACAATTATTGACGAAATGTATAGAAGAAAGTAATGAAAACTTGAGGGCTAAAAGCTTGAAACGCTTATACTTAACACGAGGGATTGAGAGTTTCAATGCAGTAAGTGATTTTAGAGAACTTTTTGATCCTGTAATTGATGCTTTGACAAACATTTCACAATGGGATGATCCAGACACCTCTAGAGATGCTTTTGGATTACGAAGCTCAATTCTTAATTGTGTGTTTCTTGTTTCGTTATTGAGAAATTGTTTGCCAATGGTAAAGTTTGGAGTACACCCTTTCAGAAAATTGAGATTTGTCTAAAAGAGGCCATGGCAACAGCAGAAAACATGATAACTCAGTTAGAAGAGTTCCGAAGAAATTTGGAAAAAGCGTTCTAAGACATTTTTTCAGCTGTTGAGGTAATTTGCTCTAAGTACAATGTCTCTATCGTTGTACCACGAATCACTAAGAAACAAACACAGAGGGCAAATCGGCCACAGTCAAACGCAGATACCTATTTTAGGGTTTAAATTTTCATACCTTTCCTTGATTCTTTCATCATGCAAATAAAGGAAAGACTTACAAAACAGAAAGACATACTAATGGGGATTCAAGCTATGTTTTCTTATAAAGCTGATCCAGAATCAATGCAGGCTTTTAAGAATACCTGTGATTACTGCGGAGAGGATTTGTCTGGTACGACATCAGATATCATGGTGGAATTAGACATGTGAAGGGAAAAATTTAAAAACCTTGATGCCCGACCTCGCTGTGCCGTAAAAGCCTTGAACGTTTGCAACCAAGATATTTTTCCAAACATTCACACCCTTTTGGAAATTCTTGCAACTCTACCAGTCTCGACTGCAATGCCCGAAAGGACATTTTCTTCCTTGAAAAGGATAAAAACTTATTTACGGAATATAATCGGAGAGGTATGTTCTTTTATCTTATACATAAATTTGTAGTTTTTCTTGAACTCACTGTATGTTTACAATGCATCCTATTTTTCAATAACTCACTTAAGTCATTATAATTAGATAAATTACAATGTTCGTATTTTCAAAAAGAAATACCATGAGATTATTCCAAACTAACAAAATGTTAAAAACATGAGGAAATAAATTAAACTATTACCTAGTTCTAGTAAATACAGGTTCATTTTACTTATTTATTTTTTTGCAGATCAAATATTACAAAATGAGCCAGCTTTTATTCATCTAATTTAAGATATAATAATTAAATTTTTTTGTTACGAATGCATTATAAGTAATATATAGTTTGTTTTGATTTTAGTTTAAACTCTTTCCTATTCCTATGTTAATTTACTCATTGTGTTATTTGTATAGCAAAATATGTAAATTATCAACGAAATGATAATTTTATCAGTATGTTTCAGTACAGATTGTTACGTGTTTCAATCGTGACTAAATGGCCTGGCAATGCTGAGCATCCACCGCGATGTACCTCTGTCACCAAGTGAATTTTTGGACGAGCTCACCAAATCAAAGAGAAAACTGTTGCTGTTGTGATCTCTTAATACTCTCAAAACTCTCGTATTATCATTAAACTCTGTATGCTCATGGTTTTGTTTATTTTCTTACACATTATTAGAATAAAAATAATTATGTTGGGTTATAACCTTAAATTAGATTCACAGCTTAAGGAACCAAACAATGTGAAAATTACACTATAGCAATAACATTTACGTGTTTTTTAATGAATAAATAAGGTGGACCATTGGACTAAGAATGTTTTTACTTAACAAATTAAGGGGATCCGCCACTATCTTTTTATAATTTTTTTATTTTCGTGACATCTTAATTTTATATCTTTTTTGTTTTTTAGGTTATTTTGAACATGTGTGCAAAATTTCATGGAAATCTGAGCATTATTTCATTTAAAAAAATCACAAACATTTATTGCCGCTTTAGTTTTTAGTGAGATTACTGAATGGATGAATATTCCTTTTTCCGCTATACAGTAATTGAAGGGCTTGGAGGATGAAGGGGTTATGTTACATTTTTTGAGAATATCAGTTATTTCAGTGGATGAAGGTGTTATGTACCCAAATAATATGTCACATAGTCAGAATTCTAAAAATACAGACAGAAATATTAGAAAGATGAAGGGGTTATGTTCTCTTTTATTCTAGGACCATAGAGGAAGAATGGGTTATGTGTCAATAACTCCATCCTCCACTAGGGTATGGAGTGAAAACAACAACATGATTCCTTCATGCATTCAACAGCTGATGCAATAGCAGTTGTGTTTTTGTTCAGTGTTTACTGAAAGTGTCATACAACTAGCTAAACACGATTACTAATCTAGATGTTTCTTTTTACCACTTAAATATGAGTTGTAGAGGAAAGTTAATGGTACGATTAGCCCTAGAACAAGAAAATAATAATGATGTTGTAGATGTTACTATATAAACAAAAGAAGACAATAATTCTAACCTAGAAGAAACACGAGCTCTGTCTACATCTTCAGTTACTCCCACGCAACAAGAAACTATTAATGGTAAGTCAATATTATTTAGTAAGAAGAGAATATCATGCAGATAAGAGTATTTTTTGTGTAATAAAATCCATTTTACTTAGATGTCCAAAAAGCAAACTTAACCTCTGAATCTGGATAACCAATAACCAATCTTACTACGCCTAAGCTTTCAATAAGAAAATTATTTTATACTTTAAATTAGACTAATCAAGATGTGTGTATATGTATAGGCCTATACATTTTCCTTTATCATTATTTAGGTAACCTAACCTAGCCACAGCACATTGTTTAATGATAGGCATAATTATTTTTTGTTTTACTATCTTCGAACTACAAGCTAATCTCCATAACCTTAATTTTTTTTTGTGTATTACAAATCATAGCAATTTAGAACAGTAACTATGAAATTACTACTAACTTCATTATTTTGTGTATATATATGTTTCAGACAGTCGACCAGAGAGCAGGACATCAGTTAGCAGCCCATCCAGCCTATTCAGTGACAATTCAAGTGACCTGTACCAACCAGATTATGGTGAACTTAGTGATAGTGACTGTGATGTGGATTCTAACAAAAATGAATCATAGAAGTTTTGTAAGTCGAGTCAACTTGGGATGGACATTCTTCAACTCCCAAAAGAGATGCAGGTGATGCTCCAATGGAAGAGGTACGTCCGATATCTCCATCAATAAATAGGCATATTAAAAACAAACAGAAGCATTTTTTTCTGAAGAATTCTAGGAAAAGGAAAAGAAACCCCAGTGAATGAAAAAAGAAAAAAGCGGCAATCAAAAGAGAATCGGGCGACAGCTATGTATCATATAAAGGTGATATTATTCCTTAGAAATCTGTCAAGTTAGGGATCCTTTGTCATGAAAAATGTCGTTTGAATGAATTGTACTACCACATTTGATGAAGGAGATCGGAAGTCCATTTTAAAGTCTTTTTATCAACTAAATATTGACGCCAAAAATGCTTTGCTGTTCAATAATATTGAAAAGGTTCTGATTCAGAGAACTAAGAAGGGAGCTGTAAAACATAAATTATTTTCATTTAAATATTTTATCAATGTGGGAGGTGACAAAAAACCTGTTTGTAAAAAGGCCTTTGCTAACTTATATCAAATAAGTTTCAAAAAGATTGAAGTGATTCAAAACAAAATTAAAACTGGTTTATCAGCTCCTCAACCTGATAAAAGAGGTAAGCATAATGTCGGGCCAAACAAAATGAGTGATGAAATAAAAATTCTATAATTGAACATATATCCAAATTCCCTGCAGAAGAGTCTCATTATTCGAGAAACTGCAACAAGTCAAAAAAATATCTGTCCCCACTTTTGTCTATCTCTAAAATGTATAAGATGTACATAAGTGAATGCATAGACAAAAATCTACCTGAAAAGTTTTGTAAAGTAAAAGAGAGTTATTATCGTCACATTTTTGTGACTTGTTTCAATTTATCCTTTGGCAGTCCAAGATCTGATACTTGTAGCAAATGTGATGCAGGTAATAAGGATGAGGAGCATATAGAAAACTATCATGCTGCATTCGAAGCTATGAAAGCAGCTAGAGATTTGGCCGAATCAAACAACAAATTAGCATACATAACCGTTGATCTGCAACAGACAATGCCTCTACCCCGAATCAGTACATCAAAAGCATTTTATTTACGCCAAGCTTGGTTTTACAACCTAGGAATACATATTACAACTAATAAGGGGGCTAAAGGAATCTTCTGCACTTGGACTGAGGATCAAGCCAGCAGAGGCAGTTCTGAGATTTTTAGCTCAATGCTCACTGCTTTTGAACTCGATGAGCATTTGAAAGATAAGGAGCATATATAATTTGGTCTGATTCATGTTCCGGCCAAAATAAAAATCATTTAATTGTTTGTCTTTACCAGTACTTGATCAGCAGAGGTAGGTTTAAAGTTATTGATCATAAATTCCCGGAGGTGGGACATACTTATCTTGACAGTGACAGACACTTTGGCCGGATAGAAAAGGAGTTAAGAAAACATCAATGTATCTATCTCCCTGAACAGTACCGAGAAATCGTCACTAGATCATGTAAGAAAAGTAGAGTTATTGATATGGCTAACCATTTCCGTAAAACTGATGACCTCATGATCAAAATGAAGCTTTACAACAGGAAGAAAGACCTCTTAGGAGAAAATGTCCATTTTAGAGATGGTGTCTAATGGATAAGAGTAGATGAGTTTGGGTTTTACTTATTTAAGGAATCGTACGATCCAAACACTCCATTCAAAAAAAGTTAATATTAAACGATATGTTAAAAAAGAAGAAGAGGTCATGAACATAGACATAGAAATACCTCGATTACTTCAAAAAACAGGAGAACTCTCAACGGAGAAAAAAAAGGACTTGGCAGAGCAACTACCATTTATTCCTGAGGAACACAGGTGGTTTTATAACATGATGATAACGGAGTGACCACTACATGAAGGCTTTTTGAGTGCAACAATCGAAATTTAAGAACTAAAGTGTTTTCCTATCAATAAGTATTTTATTTTTCCGGTTAATGAGACTTTATTACTTGTTTGGTAATATGTCGTCACATTATTCATAAGTCATGTTAGAATAGCCTAAATAAAAGTTGTTTTCATGTATAAGAGTATTGTTTTCTATCGTACCACCTTCTTCCATTGATTTATTTACTAAAAAAAAGATTGCCCTGTGTGGATGAAGGAGTTATGTACATTATTTTTAATTTGTATATAAATATATTAGACCCTTATTCAAATAACACATTTAGACTGAAAATAATAAGTCTCTGGAACAATTACATGTGCCTATTTTTTCTCTACATCAGTTAAAATAAAAATTGCAACTAAAAAACTTTAGACTTCAATTACTCAAAATGTGCACTTTGACACATAGCCCCTTCATCATCCAAGTGTCATCATCATACATCCTTCATCATCCCTTTCATCATCATACAGTTTTCTATTAAATAATAATAACACCCAGGACATCATCTTTGGTCTGAAGCCCATAGAACCTGTACCAATCAATACCCAAAATACTGTAAAATTTTTGGGAATGCAAATTGACCATAAGCTTAGTTGGGACCCACATATCTATATTTATAAAAGAGGATGTTTGTACAGTAGAACGTCGATTTACCGAACGTCAGTCATCCGAAACGTCAGTTAACCGAACCAAACCTGAAAAAAATATTTTTTTATATACGCAAAATACACGTTGTAAATTTATGTTCCAACACTTATATTTAATATTTTTTATTTTTCAATAAACGTACCATACTACAGTAACTGTATACAGTACATATAGTGCATATTTTATTACGAAAAAGATATTATAGTTAGCGCACAGCCCGCGCTGCGTACCGCTTCTGCCAGACTCAGTGCCTGCGCCGTAACGTCAGGCCTTCCTGGAGACGACGAAAATAAACAACGGGCGCGCCGTGCACCTACCACTGTCTAGTCTGAGCTTCGCTGACAAGCGTTTGTACTACAGTAATTGACACTGAATGTGCACAGTCGCTTGTTAATCGTCATTCACTCGTGTAGTGCAGCGCTTAAACTTTGTAAAGTTGTTTGTTTTCTTTAAGCTAGTGTTGAATAGTATTACATTCTAGTTTCAGGAACATTATATGTTTGAAGTTTATGCGCTGCCAAACCATCCAACCGATCGTAATGAAACTTTAGGATGTTGTCCTGTATACTCCCGAGATGATTTCTGTGAAGTTTGATGCAGATCCGTCCACAGGGTCCCGCCCCACGGGCTCCTAAAGATCCCATGTTATTCAAATGGAGAATCCGAATTGTTTACAAAAAACATATGACTGTGTGGTTTAATGTAGTTTCACATGCCATAAGCAGATTGAAGTTCTCACAACAGTACTGTATATGTTTTGATTTATTGTAGTTCTACATTTCACCTTGAGAGTGTAGCACACACTACTTTTATTTGATCAGGTGATCTGTATTTGGTGTTAACCTTTTTTCCTCGGTAATTAAAACATGTGGTGAAACGTGAAAATAAAAAATAAATAATTATTTGTTTTGCAGTTTACTTTTTATGACATGCCTCCTAAAAAATCTAATATTGGTAGAAGAAGCAAAAATGCTCGAATTCTTTCAGCTGTTAGGTTCTAAATCAAACTCAATATTATGACCGGCGAAGCGGGCGGGTACAGCTAGTTAATTATATATCTACTAGCTGAACCCGGCGGACGTTGTCTCGCCTTTCATTTTTCATTGACATACCAAAATAAAGCAATAAAAAGAATTATCGAAAAAACCATTATTTATTAAATGAGTGCAAGAGGGTAAACAATATTTTTGGTCTTCTTATTTGGTGTATAAATGTAAAGGTTTTTTGTAGTGTGTGCTACACTCTCAAGGTGAAATATAGAACTACAATAAATCAAAACATATACAGTACTGTTGTTGTGAGAACTTCAATCTGCTTATGGTATGTGAAACTACATTAAATCACACAGTCATATGTTTTTTGTAAACAATTCAGATTCTCCATTTGAATAACATGGGATCTTTAGGAGCCCGTGGGGCGGGACCCTGTGGACGGATCTGCATCAAACTTCACAGAAACCATCTCGGGAGTATACAGGACAACATTCTAAAGTTTCATGGCGATCGGGTCGATGGTTTGGCAGCGCATAAACTTCAAACATATATGTGTATATATATATATATATATATATATATATATATATATATATATGTTTGAAGTTTATATATACATATAAATATATATAAAAACATCCTCTTTTATAAATATAGACTAGATTGTCCCGTGTAGTTTATTTACTAAGACGTTTGAAAACTGTAGTGGATGATAACTACATTCGTATGGCTTACTTTGGTTTTTCCAAAGTGTTTTTTGATAAGGCCTAATTTTTTGGGGGAATGCCTCAAGGACAAGTGAAATTTTACTGATCCAAAAGAAAGTTGTAAGAATTCTTAGTAATGTCCCTTTTGATGCTCACTGTAAACCTCTATTTAGCAAGCTTAAATTTCAAAACTGTGGTGAATCTATACATCTATGACATCATTGCCTATAGCCTAAACAAATTGTCCCAACAAACATTATGTAATGAAATTCATTCTCATAATACAAGAAATAGTAACAACATAAATAGAACTTTCTATAGATTAAGCAAAACTCTAAAGAGCCACAAAGTCATTTCACATAAAGTATATAACAAACTAAGTAAAGTAATACAGCTATATCCAAATAGACACTCATTATTTTTAAGTAAATTTTACGAATGGCTTCTAAATAATCCTTTCTACTCTGTTTTTGACTTCATGGATAAAAAAGATATTGTTTTTTGAATTTAGCTTTGTTTTATTAACTACTGATACTATTTTAAAACTGTAATTGGTCCTTCAATTAGGCCTATTATTTGTGTCTCTATTTATTGTTTTGTGTTTTATTTATTTTTGTTTTGTAATTTTATTGTTACTGGATTTTAATATTGTTTTCTTGTCATAATTTATATATTAATAGTTTTATTGCTTGTTTTGTTGTCAAAATTATCTAATTTACTGTTAATTATTACATTTATTTATTGTCATTGTTGTCTAGGTCAATTGGTCTATTATAAATAAAAGAAATATCCACAGAGCTTAAAAAAGTAGTGTTAGTACTTGTTAATTTTATTTGTTGTATTTCTATTATAATTTTTGATCGTAGCTTTATATGTTGTACTTTAGACTTTTGCCCATGCATTAATTATGTCGAATGGCAAATAAATGATTTTTGATTCAAGCCCTTCAATTGTTTATTACATCATATATTTTTGCATACATGAGCATTGGCCAATGTGATATTTAATACATTATTATGAATATGTATACATGTGTATACAATTACATGTATATATGTGCTAAGGCTGTGATATATATATGTAGGCCTACATATAAAATATCCAGTCAAATAATTTTTATTCCACACTCTATTCAAAACTTGAACACAAGTTTCATAGATATACATCAAAACATATGGTATTGTTTTCTAATTGAACTGTAACATGTGTTTTTATGTTTGAAGTTGACCAATAGTCATGAGTATAATAATAATTGTTTGTGGTAGTTGTTTGATTATAGGTTATGTTTGATTTTCTGTTATTGCTTAGGTAGATGAAGTGAAGTATTGTGAATATTTTGTTTTTGTATATATATATTATTTTACTATTCTATACAACATTATGGGAAGAGTGAAGAAAACTTGCAAAAGAACTGTTGAACTAAATAAACTTCGAATTATGAAAAGATGGAGTAGTACAAAGGACAGGCTTGAAGTTGATGTAAGTCCTCAACCTAGTACATCTAAACAGATTGTTGAATTTACTAGTAATGTAAATATAGATAAAACGCCTGATAAAAGAGAAAGGCCGAACGGTTTTGAATTGACAGGCTCCTACAAAACTCCGATTGAAGACATAAAAAGTAATGCACCAACCTATTGCCTAATGGATTTGACCAAACTTACAGCTTATTTAGAAGGCTTGCCTTGTAAGTATTGTTTAAATATCAATTCAGATATAAGAATATCTAATCCAAAGGGTTTTGCACAAGAAATATTTATGCACTGCAATACTTGTGATCAAACGTATAGTTTTGAAACGTCACAGAAAGTAACCGGTGAAACATCCAAAACTAGGCCACATTATAATGTAAACAGGAGAATTATAAAAACTTTTATTTCACTTGGCAAAGGCTATGCTGGCTTAGAAACATTATCCATGGGCATGAATATGCCCTGTATCCATCACTCAGCATACGATAAACAAATAAAAGTATTACAGAAATCTGCAAATCAGCAAGCTCTAGAATCAATGAAACGTGCACGAATAGAGGTAGAAAAAGCATATGCTGAGCTGAGTGAATCATTGGATATGCCAAAACCAATAGATATAGCTGTAAGTTATGATGGGTCTTGGCAAAAATGTGGCTTTACTTCCAAGTATGGTATAGGATGTATCATAGAGCTAAACACAGGCCTTGTTATAGATTACGAGATATTATGTAAATACTGCAGAGTTTGTGCCAAGAAAAACATAGAGTTGGATGTTGAAAGCGATGAGTTTCAGGAATGGATGATTGGACACCAGTCTTCATGTCAAGTCAATTTCGATGGGTCATCACCTGCAATAGAGGCAGAAGCTGCAGTGAGAATGTGGCAACGTTCCGAAGAACTTGGGTTTCGGTACACCAGCGTTGTGTCTGATGGGGATTCTAAAACATATGATTAGTTGACATCCTTGAATATTTATGGTGAAGAAGCAAAAATTGTCAAACAAGAATGTGTAAATCACATATCAAAACGATTGGGCACAGGGTTGCCGAAGCTAGTACAAGTTTCAGCTACCAAAAACATTACATTGGGTGGAAAGACGCACGGTAGCCTAAAGGGACCTACCATAGAGAAACTGACAAAATATTATAGGAACGCTATAATAAATAATTTAGAAAACACACAAGCCATGAAGACTGCTATTTTTGCAACCATCAATCACTGCCGGTGAACAGATGTAAAACCTCTGCATAACAAATACCCGACCGGTAAGGAAAGTTGGTGCTTTTACCAGCGCGACAAAGCGAATGGCATAAATACAAGTAAGCACCAGGATAATATTTAAACACCTCTGAATGAGACAGTTGTAAGACACATGATGCCATTATACCTACGTTTGTCATCTGATAAATTGTTGCAACAATGTACATTAGGTAAAACCCAAAATGCAAACGAAGACTGTGTATTTAATTCTGAAAATATTATGATTTTGTGTATTCAACCACAAAAAAAGTAAAAGCTTTTAATTTTCTTGTGTTTGATGACCAGTGTCAAAGTGTTGTTGGAAAAACTAATTTTTAGAGCAGCATCTTGTGTATATAATTTCAAACTCGTTCTATGCAATATCGAGTAAGTACTTATTACTATATATTTTCTTTTTTAGGATTAAACTGTGCATCTTTTGTGTATCTTGAATTGTTATTTCTATTTATGAAAAATGTTGTAATGCCTACAATTGTAGTCAAAAAAATTTATTTTTTCTCTAGATAAATTTTCAGGAATAACAAGGTAATGTAAAATGTTTAAGTACATTGCTTTGTTCTACATTTCTTTTTGAGCATTTTGTTATCAGTAACAAGTTTTAGAATACAAACAAAATCTCTGTGAACAGCAAAAATTGCTTAACACTGAGAAGTGTTTATTCAGTTAAGTGATTAACATGCTGCAAACAAAAAGTATCTAGATGCTGCAACATCTTCGAAATTTGGGGTTATTGGGAATTTGGAAAAAGAAGATTGGTTAATGTTGGTGACCTTATTGATGATGGTGAATTATTACAGCTAAATTATTTACATACCAATTTTTAAGTTCTAAAATGTCTGTACCTATTAGAAAGTAAACTTAATGAATACTACTGAGAGAATCGGAGATACTTAAAAGACTTATGTACGCAGTTATTCCAACACATAAAAAGTGCTAATCCAAATTTTAGAAACTCATAATTCATCGATTATGATGAACTATTTCACCACCGCCCCATTAAAGACATTACCACTAAATAATAATAGTTAGGATTTAGATAGTTGATATTTATAGATGAATAAAGTTTTTCATTCTTTAACCGAAATTGTAAGAGATGTATCTACTATCATGAAAAATGATCTCACTGTAGAAAAGCATCTAGCGCACTCAAAAGAATTGGAAATTTAGCTGGATCAATGTTTAACATGGTCGTCGACTATTACCCTACGAATTCCACCTGCCTGGTAGGTACAAGTAGTGTGGTCCAGGAACTAAATTAGAGAAGAGATTAGCTAGAGGTGACGGGAATTAACGGTCTGGACGAAGCCTGCAGGTCCACGACAGCCTATTCTCAGTATTCAGATGCAGCATGTAGAGTAAAAGCAGTTAGAGAATTGACAGAGAGGACCTGGCAAACGTTGAAGGATGCAGATTCATCTGTAGGAGAGAAAGCTGCGTGGGAGACTGCCTGACATAATCTTCTTCGGTCGGTCTAGGGAGCATGTGAGTAGGAGGAATAATTGAGATTGTTGGCCTAATCCTTTCCAGCTTAGGGATTTGGTCTATCATCTGGCTCATCGCTGTAGGGAAAAGTACTGATAAATTGTGTTTCGGGTTGTTCCACCCACCCAGAGGTACCTCTCTCCTGTCACTGCCCTGCTAGTAGATCCTCAGTCTGGCAGTTTTCCTTAACACAGTCAGTGAGGGCGGCCCGATATCGGGCCAGCCGCGTCTGTACCCCCACCCGGCCGGCCCGAAATCAGGCCACTATGACTAGACAAACATATTGCTTTAGTGTGAGCTCAGCTCTTGTTGGGAGTTGATGTATCGTTGTCCACTCGTTGATGTGGGTCTATTGATTTATTGTATGTGATCAGTTCGTAGTTATGTTATTTTTTTATTTTTTACTGTGTAGTTTGTTTTAGTGTTTTAGTTAGTGTGTAAGGGTGTAAATAATAATATTAGTTATTAGTTTTTTTATTATAATTTGTGTGTGGACAATATTGGGGTAATGGCTGGAAATCCAATTGATTTATCTGACATCGAGGATGACTCAGATAGTAATAGCTCTGATACAGGTGAGAGCATTACAGATAGTGATTCTGAGGCTGAACTATCACCACAGTGGAGTAATGTGACAGCTGGCCTAAAAGAGATACCTTTTACAGGTGAAAACAAACTCCTTTGTCCCCCTCCTGGAGAAGGTAAGCCTATAGTAGACTGGTTTTTATTGTTTTTGGAGATATTCTTCTAGAGCGTATATGTCGCTATACGAACGAAAATGCCCTGGCAATATTTTGTGGTCCCGACACTCAACCAGGATCTCGTATACATCGATTCAAAGACGTCACTGTACCTGAATTGAGAATCTTTATTGGACTTCTTTTACATATGAAGGGTCCAGGGGAAGAACATGTTCAGTCCATTTTTTCTTTTTGTTGCTTTCGACCAACTGTGATTCTTCAAAAGTGTATGTTTTCGTTAGTGAAATTCGAAAGGGGAAGAAACTGATCAGTCCCGAGTTATTGAGGCAAAAAGGTATGGTGCACTGGGGAAGAACATGATTAGTCCATGCAATACTGTGGAAAACCATGTTCAGTCCCAATAATTTGTTGTTGTTTTAGTGGCAGCACTGAAGACGGCCATTTTGTGTATTCGTTTCTGTTGCTGAGTTGTGACTAGTGCTGTTTGTGTTTTACGTTAGCTGTTTCTCGTTCCTAGTTGTTTTTAAAACAAAATTAGTTTTATTTAACTTGGTGTCTGTGTTTCACAATGGTGTCTACAGAAGAAGAGGACAATCCTAAACCAGTTCCGTCAACGAAGAAGCGGCGCAAATTTGGACGTGTTAAAGAAGTGGCCAAGAAGATAAGGTTACAGTCTTTTGAAACAGGTACCGATTGTAATTGTTCGAAAAAATGTTTTGACATTGTAGGCGAGCATAAGAAAGCGATAATTCAAAGAATGAATGGGCTGGGTACACACGACGCTGTTAATTCGTATCTAGCTGGCCAGATAACTATACTTCCCGTTGAAAGAAGGCGGCCCAGAAAGGAAGAAGACGACTGTAAGTTTCGAGATGCAAATTTTGCATATAGTGTCAAGTTTGTGGATAATGATAAGGTACCTGTTGAGTATCAAGTTTGTAAAAAGGCGTTTATGGGCTTACACGGCATTGGCAGAGGAAAAGTTAACTTCATATTAGCTTCTTTAAAAATGTCTGGTAGTGCCCCTACGGATAAGCGGGGTAAACATGGCAATGTTAAGCATGCTCTTTCAGATGAAACGAAAGAAAAGGTGCGAACTCATATTAAAAGCTTAAATACAAGAGAGGGTAATTACAGTCTCAAGGATACAACAAAGAAATACTTGCCTGCAGATTTGAACGTGAATAAGCTATTCACATTGTTCAAGGAGCAAAACCCTGATGTCAGGTTGTCATATGAATCTTATAGACACATTTTCTGCACCGAGTTTAATATAGGGTTTGGATATCCTAGAAAAGATACTTGCTCCCAGTGCGACTTATTCGCAGCAAAAAAAAGCAATTTAGAATCCGAACTTCTCGAAACAAATGTTGAATCTAAAAGGAAAGAACTGGAAGTGAAGATAAAAGACATGACAGCAGACAAAGATATTCACCTGCTACAGGCTGACGAATGGTATAAATTGAAAAAGAAAACCAAGTTTGCAGCTAAGAAGAGTAAGAAAATGGAAGGTATTGTTTTTGACTATGCCAAGAACTATCATGTCCCAAATCTATCCACGAATGACGTCTAGTACAAGCGATAGCTTTCTGTGTATCTCTTCAACATCCACGTGCTTTCAACAGGTCAGAGTGTGTACTATGTATACCCGGAAAATATTGGGAACAAGGGTAGTGATGAAGTATGCTCGTTTCTACACCACTTCTTGTACAATTTTTTGGATCCTGAAGTGACGGATTTGGAGGCCTACTGTGACTCGTGCTTGGGACAAAATAAGAACAACTATGTGTTAATATTTGTCCACCATGTTGTAACAAAGGAGCATAGATTACAGAGTTTCAAATGTTCATTTCCAGTGAGAGGTCATTCCTTCAACGAGTGTGACAAAAATTCAGCATTGATTCCACAAAAGGCTGAGGCAGAACTTCCTGATGATTGGGCTGAAGCCCTACGCCATTGCAGAGTAAAGCCACCTCCATTTGATGTGGTTGAGGTAGATCAGGGGATGATCAAAGAATGGTCAGGCTATTTAGACACTTTGTATCAGAAGAAACTGGGATGTCCCACTAGGCCTATTAAGGATATGAAGATTGAAAGTACCCGTTCTGCGGTAATGAGGTACAAAACAAAATATGGTGGACCTTGGAGGGAAAACCCAATGAAGAAACCAAGCACAAAGGGAAAAAAGAAGAAGAATGGAGAAACCTGTGTACCTTCACCAACCCAGCCTGAAGTGATGGAAGAAGGGTCTTTCACATTGCCTAAAATCTTAGCCTATGGAGGCAAGTAAAATTAAAATATTCATTGAAAAGTAAATTCAACTAATTTAAGTCTTAATCAGTGAAAATACCAGTAAAATAACTATTATTTTGTTTTATTAAGAGTTAAATTTGAAACAAAATACTAAGAAAATATTATATGAAATGCCTTTTGAAGAAATTGCTTGCTTGTATTCTATTTAATAAATACTCATTAGATTTCTCAAATTATATATTTTGAAATGTTTCCCAATTTGAGAAAATTAACAACATAATAGGCCCACAACTGAAAAATAGGAAACATAATTAGACATATTTTAACATAGGTTGTTTTTGTGTTTTCAGGACCATTGAAGATTTCGAAAGAAAAATATAAAGATTTGCAGTGCCTAAAACAATTCTGCAGGAATCCAAAAGAATTAGGGTTTTACGAAGGGCTGCCTCATGACGACTAAAAACCAGATATGTATCAAGTAGAAATAAAATATGTTTACTGTAAGAAAGTGGTATTTTATTTACCAGAGTTATGGAATATCATGGGTAAAAGATGTTCAGTCCAGGAAAATCAGGGGTAAAAACTGTTCAGTCCCTTGACAATTTTTTGTAAAATTTCTAGAGAAAACAAAAAAATATTTATCATAAATTTCAACTGTTACGTGTGTAAAAAAATAAATAAATACAATAGAAAAAGCATCAGAATATAATATACTCTAACAGACAACTGTACATAAGTTGGTGAACTTTGTTTTTGCTCTCCTGTAAAATTTAGAAAATGTGACTGAACATGTTCTTCCCCTGGACCCTTCATATGGGGTCAATAAAGCTCAACAGGTATCAGGATTACTGGAAACCTGACTGGTTATATAACATCCCAGTATTTAGGCAGTATATGAGCCGAGATAGATTTTTAATAATATTAGGGTGCCTTCATTTTTCATCTAATGCTGTTGAGAATCCTGATCGACTTTACAAAGTACAATACTTAGTTGATTTTTTCAATTCAAAAATGACATCAATTTATTCACCCGCTAAAGAGCTTTCCCTTGATGAAAGCATGGTACTGTGGAGAGGCAGACTCCAATTCAGACAGTACATCAAGGGAAAGCGCCATAAGTATGGCATAAAATTGTATACCTTGAATGAACCTGAAGGCTTGTGTCTGCGGTTTATAATATATAGTGGTAAAAATGACGTATTGGGAGGATAAGGACATGCTTCCAAAGTAGTTTTACATTTGATGAGAGGGTTTTTGTACAAAGGTCACGCTTTGTACATGGACAACTTCTACAACAGCTTTGAACTCACAAGCAAGCTCTTGGCACGTGACACTTACATTTACAGGAACTTTACGAACACACAGAAAACACAATCCTGTAGACGTAACTAGGGCAAACCTAAACAAAGGCGAATCTGTAGCCAAATATGCAGAAGGTGTGATGGTGGCCCGCTGGAAAGATAAGAGGAATGTATTATATATTTCGTCAGAATTTGAAAACACCATAGTCACAATAGTAAATAAACGTGGGCAGGAGAGGGAAAAACCCCTTCCTATAGTCCAGTACAACGCCCATATGAAAGGCGTAGATCGTGGGGATCAAATGATCTCTTACTATCCCTGCGAACACAAGAGTATTCGGTGGTATAAGAAAGTGTTTATCCACCTTACACAAATGTTAGTTATCAATGCATTGGCTCTTCACAATATGCATAGTGGGAAAGGAAAGATGTCCCTTTATGATTTTCACAATGGACTTATAGCAGCCTTATTGCCTCTAGTTCCAGGACAACAGCTTAGAACTCCACTAAGAAACGCTTTGCACAAGTTGGTGAAAACCGAAGAAAGAGATGGCCATGGCAACAGACTAAGAAAGCGTTGTGGGGTTTGTTCCAAGAAAGGTATCAGAAAGAGAACGATTTATGTATGTTCTGCCCGTCCTGAGAATCCATCATTCTGTCCTGTGAAATGTTTCGACGATCATCATAAAAATCTATAAATAGGGACAAAACGGGTGGTGGGCGGGGTTGTATATATTGTAAATCTTGTTGTTGAATTTTATTATTTTGAGATTATGTCTAAAACTAGTGATAAGAATGTTTTATGAGTGATATGTGAACTCCCTGATGAATTTTCGGAGTACTTATAAGTGTAAAACTTGCGCCAGGACCGGCCGGCCCGAAATCGGGCCGGAAATTCTGATGTCACTTATACACGGGATGGAAACGTGAAATGCCGTTCTACAGCCATTTTATGGATTTATAACACCATTCGGTAAGTAATATATCAAAACATTCGTTAGTTCCTAGGTAATGTTTCAATTTAGGCCTTAGCAGTGAATGTGTTAAGGTGCATGTGTCTTGACTAAAGCCCTACCGGGGAAATGATTCTCACTGATTGGAATGGTAGAATGGGTGTTGCGAGCAGAAAGACTGATAACCTCTGTTTCCTCTAGCTGTACTGGGGTACCCACCTAATTTTTCTTTTGCTTAACTAATGCTCTTGCTTCTTTTCAAGGGCTTCTCTGCTTCTTCTTAAAATGGGTTGTCTTTTACTTGTGTTCCAATCAAGGTTTGTCTTCTGAGGTGCTGTAAGGGTTTCTCTGAGATTGGGACTCTTTTGGAGGTTGTCCTGTTGCACATTTTCATAACCTCTTCAGGCCCCTGGTCACCCAGAGGTGACATATTATTTGTGCTTATAGAGACCTGGTGGAGAAAGGTAGAATTTCTACAGTTAGTTCCTCTGAATCCCAATAGATGGCAGCACCTTTCAGACAACCTGTTGGCTTGCCTTGTTTACATTTGTTTTTCACAGTTGAAGTTGAAAATGGCGGATCCTCCTAAAGACGCGGTGCCTGTGTCTGACCAAGGTAAATATTATTTAATTAACGTTTAAATAATTATATATTCATCACAAAAATTTACAAAGCTGCCAGAGAAAGAAGGAAAAGAATGGTATGGTTTCCTAGTAACTGAAGTAATAATTTTATGTTATGGAAGCTTCCAAAGTTTGTTGTCACCTGGAGGTGACACCGGGACCCTACTTTACAGAAAATACAACATTACTAAAATTGTAATTTTTATTTTTTTTAATTAAGCTAATAATAAATGCTTATAATTTCATGCTCAATTTATTAATAGAAAAGATATCTATTCTGCAGTTTATTTGAATGTATTTTTTTTATTTTTCAGATCAACTGATGGATCTAGTAGATGTCAGTTTGCAACAAGATCTCTCTGACATCGAGGGATTTTCTGATGATGAAGACGCTGACCCTTCATTCATCCCGACTAATCGAGATCTTGGAGGCGAGAGCTCTTCAGAAGAGGACGATGTTCGACGAAGAATGGACTTACAACATCCTTCTGCTAATCAATCTCGAGGTACTGTAGCAACTAATTTGACCACTAAACCGGGGAAGCGAGCTGTACCGGAACATCCTGCTGTGCCAGGTTCTGTACCAGGACCATCTAATGCTGATGTCCCAAAATTAGGCCTTTCTATCTCTAATAGGACCAGCCTACAAAGTTTGGCTTCTCTGACACCTAATTCATCAATTCAGCAATGGGTTGCTTCCAAAAACTTCAATCCGTTACCAGCGGCTCCTCCTCTTGAGGTTCAAGATGATGAGGCAAGCATTGTAAAACCATCGGATGCTTTTTTCAGATATATAACTGAGGAAGTAATTAAAGAAATTGCTTTGGCAACTTCACAAAAAATCCTTACCAACACTACAAAGCAGTATATTGTGATGCCACAAATTTTGAAGCAATTTATTGGACTTAATATTGTTATGTCCTACATGAAATACCCCCGCATTCGAATGTACTGGGCTCAAAAGACAAGGGTGAGTCAAGTAGCTGATAAAATGACAAGGAGTACTTTCTTTCTGATAAGAAATAATTTAACCTGCCGTAACAACAGTATTGTCGATGCGGGTGAGAAGGAAAGAGACAAATTTTGGAAAATAGCTCCAATTGTGCGAAGTGTTAGAAGTGCCTGTTTGGACAATCCCAAACCCCAAAATGTGTCTGTAGATGAGCAGATGATTCCTTTTCACGGACATGTTAATATGAGGCAGTTTGTCAAAGGCAAACCGAACCCTATAGGACTGAAAAACTTTGTGTCCACTGCCCCTGACGGGCTCCCCCTGGACTTTTTTCTTTATCAAGGAAAGGGGACACTATCAAAGAAGTAGATCCAAAATTGGAGCTAGAACTTGGCGGTAAAGTTGTTTTAAAGCTAGCCGAGACTTTACCTGAAGGAAGTAACATTTACATGGACCGTTACTTCACGTCAACTACCCTCATAGATGAACTCTTTGCGATGGGAATACATGCAACTGGACCCCTACAAAACTCCAGGATCCCTATTGAGTGTAATTTTGGTACTGAGGTTGACCTTCGTAACCAAGGTAGGGGCAGCTTCATTCAACTACTTCGAGACGATGGTCAGATGGCAGCAGTAAAATGGATAGATAGTAATTTTGTAGTGATCGCTTCCAACATTCATGGTGCTCAACCAGAGGATGTAGTCACACGTTGGAGCAAAACTCAAAAGGTTTACGTGCAAGTCCGAAGGCCCCATGTTATTGCCCAATATAACAAATATATGGGGGGAATAGATCTGTTGGATAGGATGATAGCATACTACAGGATTTCTGCAAAGACCAAGAGGTGGACAGTCAGAGCTATCCTCCATTTCATTGATTTTTCTTTAGTGGCATCTTGGATTGAAAGAAGGAGAGCCGATCATTTGAACATGACTCCAAAACGAGATAGAATGGACTTCCTAGACTTCAAAGTCGAAGCTGCATATGAACTAATAAATTGTGGACCGACCCGAAACAATATTGACGCCATCGAAGATGATGACGATGACCAGCAAACAGACAACGCAACTGGACCGCCTCTGAAAGGAAAAAAATCATCCCTCTACCATGTGACTCGGTCAGAACTACATCTGCTCTTCACCTCCCAGAAATTCCTCCCGACGGAAAATTGTCTCGCTGCAGACTGCCAGGATGCCGAAATAAAAAATGTCGGTTTTGGTGTACAACTTGTAAAATGTTTCTATGCTTGAACAACAACAGAAATTGTTTTAAACTATTTCATGAATTTTGAAATCAAGTTTACGTATTTAAATATTTTTTCTCATGTTTTCATGTAATACAATACTAATTTTTAAAAAAAGATTTTGAATTCAAATGTTAAATTTTGATAGAATCCAGACCCCGTGTCACCTATAGGTGACATGATTTATTTGTAAAAATAAATTTATTTTTGTCAAACCAAAGTCCTACGTCGTTTTCTTTATTTTTTATCAACCCAAAAACATCAGTTTAAAAAAAAACTTTTTCAGATTTATCTTGGGCCCGAAGAGGATAAGTAGACGACGATGACATAGGCCTTTGTGTCAGCATAAGCCACAAACATGATGGGCCTTCATAGGGTCTCCCTGTATGTCGGTCTGGATCTGTCATACATGCCTGTGTCGATCGCCATCAGGGGATAGATGCTGATAAAATCTTTTGTGATTCAACAGCTTGTACATATCGTCAATATCCACAAGCCTGTATTACAAGAACTGGTTGTAAAATGTGTGTAAGCCAGTGTGTTCACATAGTTTGGGTCTGTATAGCGTTTGCCAATGATTTTCACTACCACGTTCTAGATATAGCACTTGTCCAACTGTGATGTTCAATAAACTTTACAATTATGGTGGCTGGATACTTGAAGCCATAATTTTTTTTCACTGTCTCACAGCATCTGTGGTACATGACACGCCAATGTTGAATACCATTATTTTGGTGACTGAAGTTATCTGAAACTTGCAATACTGTTTGGTAGTCACTTTGTATGCTCTTGGGTAAATTCATGTCGCTGTCGATATCCATACACCTTTAGTAAGTAAAAAATATACGGTATATATTGTTTGAGAAGTCCAACTAGCTTTATTTTGGGTTGTACCTGGGAGTTATGTATTTCTATTGCTAATGCAGACATTTCTAAGACAAACATTAGTACAGTTGCACATATTCTTAATCCACAAAATTGCCAAATCAAATTTATTGTTGTAAAACAAAACATGCATGACAATCGTCCCATTTACAGCGATAATACAAAACTAATACTGTAGGCCCCTATATACAATAGTTGTGTTTACAATTATAATAGCAATTATAAACTAAAATCAAATCATTCATAAAGTTACCTACTGAATAATATTCTATTTTAGCAATAAAACGTTTAGTAATTTTCTAAATTTATTAAAATTAGTTTCAGCCATTAGTAAATTTGGCAGTTTATTGTATAACTTAATACAGTTATAATTGGAATGCCTTTAATAAAAGGTATTGTGATTTTGGGGGATTACCAGATCTCTTGAATTCCTGAGTGAATGAGTTTTAGTTTTAAAAAGGTGAAAGTTTTTCTTCGTGAATAGTAAAGTTTCTAATATATTAAAAAGGGAACGAAATGTGAGTTTAGTATTTTGAAAGTATTTCTTACATGATTGATCACGGGACATTTCAAAAATAGTTCTAACAACCTTTTCGAAAAATACAATTCATCCTAGAACATTCAGCGCCTCAAATTGGGAGCCCATAAACAATATGAGGATAATAACACCTATAATAAGCTGATAGCAAACTTTCTTTACTTGAATATTGTGACAATCTACGTAAAATGAAAATTCCAGTGTTTAGTTTAGAGCAATTCTTAGCAATATATGGTTTTGAAAAGTCAAATTAGAATCTATAATTAACCCCAAGAAATTAGTAGCTTCAACAGGAGAAATTTCAAATTCATCACCTGGGATGCTAAAATTATCAGAGGTATCTGATTTAGAATTGAGCATTTTAAATTTAATGAAGTTAGATTTATTAGTGTTTACAAATAAATGATTTTCTGATAACCACTGAAGTAAAGAGCTGCTCTGTATAAAAGTATTAATCTCAAGTTGCATTTCATTTTCGTTTGAAATAGACAGACGTATCAGCATACAGACAAAACTTGGTATCATTTACACTCATATTTTTTGCCCCTTCAATGTGCTTCAAAACTGAACTAGCCTTAGCAGATCTGACCTCATCTCTAAATTGTTTCTTCATACAAATATATTGCCTTCGTAAGGGGTTAGAAGACCCTTAAGTTTTTTGTAAGTAAATGCATGTACAAGAGAGTTCCCTTTAATTTGAGCAATCTTTGATAAAATTTAATTCTAGGGTGTATTCCATTTTTACAAACTTTAATTTTTTTTAATGGAAAGGCAAAATCAAAATAAAAGGTTAATGTAGACATGAACAAATTAAATTTCTCATTCACATCCTTAGTTGAGAAAAGATCCATCCACATTTCTTTTCTGACAAGGAACCTACAGACACGAATGTTATCCCTCAAGAACAGCCTTTTAAAAGTAACTTTTGTAACTGAGGACTGTGAGCATGAGGAGACATTCACTATCTGCCCATGATGATCGGATATACCAGTAACTAAGACAGAAGATGAGAATAATTCAGAAATGATATTAGTAAATACATTGTCGATTATTGTATTTGAATCTTTGAATTGTCTACTAAAACCAACAATTGTATCCCTTAGACCAAAATTAGTCATCAAATGTTTAAGTAAATTAGTTGGAACACTCTCTATAGCGAAATTAATATTGAAATCACATAAAATAATAATTTTATCCTTTGAATTTAGAGTATCTTCCAGACAGTTATTTATGGAATTTAAAAAGTGCAAGATGTCAGAAATAATAGTAGATGGTGACCTATAGTCAATATAAAACATTTTTCATTATTGATGTTGGCCCTAACTGCAGCCATCTCACAGAGACCCTTTGTACAGTAATTGGACACATCTATTACTTGATAGTTAATGGCTGAAGAAACTAACATACAAACTCCACCTCTTTCTTTATGAGAGCGGCAGTAATCAACAGCCACAGTATAACCAGGAAGACAAAAGACATTGAGTTCATAGTTTTTTAAGAAGTGTTCTGTAAAACAAACTATCTCAGCATTATACGATTTTAATAAATCCTCCACAAGAAAAAGTGTTGAAAAAACCCCTTGAGCATTCTGATGAAAAATACAGATTCTTGTATTGCACTGAAAACAATGTTCACAACAGGTATAATCCATCATGGCTTCCCCCATATGGATTTTGTCATCTCTAAAAAATATTTTTGTTATTAAATACCAAGGTCATGGATAAATAACTCAAGACAGTCGCTGGCATTTGCAGACGATGAACAAAAGGATCAATCGATCACGTGTTGTGGCAATGAAGACAGATAGATACTGCAGCAGATAGTTAAAATTCATTTATTCAGACTGTTGACATACATAAAAGTGTTTGTTGTACTCTTTAGTTCAGATTCTGACTCTCTTACAGCTGTTATGCCTTCTTGATTTCCTCTCCCATTTTGTTCTGATTAATTTCTTCCACTTTTCACACTGACTGGCTGTCTGTCCCACAAACTTGGGCCATTCTTCTGGTTCATCGAGTCAGTTTCAAGCAACTTGTCTTTTTACATTGTCATCATGGACAGGTGTACTGTAATTGTTTTCCATGACAAATCTTTGCTAGCCAAAAATTTCCAGGAGACTTGCACTAAAGTTGCCTAGCTTAGGCTCATTAATCATTATAGAGGGGCAGATTTGTAGCATCCAAGAATAAAGTAGTTTTGACTCTTTCAGTTCTTAGACTTAGTTCTCTTAAGGCCGGTTTTCACATAGGGTACCGTGCTCCTACCGTGTCGTGTCATGTTGAATCGAAAAAATGGTATATTGCATTTATTTTAAAATGGGAGACGTTTGCGTTTTTCACCTGACCTACCTTTGCTCAGTCGTGCTGTTTTCTACGCTCTGTGGAGCGATCGGCGACAATGCGGTAGGCATCGGTAGGCGGTTGATCACGCAGCGCACGGTAGGTCGGGTGAAAATGCCTTACTGTCCCCTCCCCCTCGCCGCCCCCTTACCCCCAGCTTCCAGTTGGGTGTTCCCAAGCTCCTCCATTCCTACGATGACTTGTTCGACTTCTTTTTTTGTTTTAAAGAAATTTTTTAAATTTATCTATACTTTTAATGTTTGGATTAAGTTTTCTTTTTTATTAAATTTCTTAATTTTAACAATTTAAAAGTTAATAACATTAGGCATTTACTTTTAAAGTGTTTTTTTAATGTGGGAAAATATTTTAAGTTAAATTACAAATTACAAAATAAAAAATTTTAAAAAACCCCTCCAGAAAAAAAAAAAAATAAAAAAAAAAATATAAAAATGTACAAAATAATTTGCCTACAAAACACTGCGCCAGTGTTCACAAAAAAAGTTGTGTATTTTGCACGCGTGTTAGGCACTACTACACTCGGTTCACAGGCTAGGTAGTATAGATCGCGCGGCAAAGGTCCGGCCTCGAGCCCCCGGCGGTGATAGGGAGGAAGGGGGGAGGGCCCAATCGCCTGCATCCTGGAAACATTCGCTTCTGTCACATTTTCCCCGCTTGCTTCTAAAATAAGTTCCTACGGATGCACATTCAGTACGTTTCCAGACTGCGTGCGATTTTTTGCTTGTGGTTTGGCGTTTGGAATGTTTATTCAAGTTCATAAACAATTATTTAGTTGGTTATTGTTGTTTTTATCTAACTACGTGGGAATAAGTCTTTGTTTTTTTTTTTTTTCCCCCCCTTAGTGTGTTAAGATCTGCAGAGCCAACTGGTTTAATTCTCATAAAAACACGTTATTTTGAATCCATATTTTTTTCATTATTTATTTACCAAACATTCATATTGCGCTTTGGGGTTTTGCTTTTGATTTTATGAATACATCCCATTTTTTGAAAAATGGGTAAAATAAAAATTTCAAACTAAAAAATTTTTTTTATTTTATTCTATAAACAAATTATGAATCCACAAGCGTTAAACGAGTAATTTCACTCTTGAAAAAAATAAAATTTTTTTGGGAAAAAAGCCCGTTTAAAAAAAAAGTTAAATTTTGACAGCGGATCATTTGTTCGGTTCAATAAAAACTTTGTTCTAATGATATTTAAACCCAAACAGGGCCACAGCCTCTGCAGAAAATTAAGGTTGTAAAATTAGTGAACGTAAAACCCAAAATATTTTTCCTTTAAGTGGTTTCCCCTCAACTAGGGCTCGCTTTATTCCTAAAGTAGCCAAGGAAAAACTACTAGAAATCAGGCTAGGAAATTATTTGGAGAGAAAGTGAGTTCATGGCAATTAACCAAATTTAAAGAGATAAACAACGAATCCCCTAAAAAAAGTTAAAAACAAACTGCATTGCATGTAGCATTTAAAAAACTCTAAAAAGGGAAAATTCTGTGTGAAAAGTGTTTATTGGACACTTAGCGGAAGGAGAGTGTTCTTCACAACCCCCAAAAAAATACAGAGAAAAACAACAGCACAGAACTAGACGTTTTCGACAAATTGTCTTAGAAAAACCTCCATGTTTTTTTAAAACGACGAGTCACCCCCCAATCGACATTTTTATTTTAAAAAAAATTTAAAAAAAAATTTATTGTTTTTTAAACGATCGGAAATCACAAAAAATATTTTTCTTAGGACAGTAAGAAGATATATTTCTTAGTTACTTAATTTCAATTAAATTTCTAACTGATTTAATTTTTTTATTTTAAAATTAAATAGTTGTATTGAATACGTTTTAATTTGTTAATTTCAACTCTTCCCCTATTTGATTTTTTTTATTTTAAATACTGGCTAATTATAAAGTACTAAAATACAAATATTCCTAAACCGTAAAAAATCACCCTTTACGATCTGTCTGTGACCGCCTCCTCAAGTCGATGTTTTTATATGACTATTAGGCCAGCCAGGGGGCCGGACCTTCCGCGCGAAAATTTATGCCGGGGTGTATAGGCTACACTTTACACTCGTGTTCACACGGTAGTGTAAAAAGCCGGTGTATGGTACTACATTAATCCATCTAACACGGCTAGTGTATGTTCGGCACGTCTTGATAGTCTTCCACACTGCAACACGGTTACCAAACTGCGGAGTAATTCAGTATATAGAAAATCATTGTCGTATGTATTTAATCTTGAATTGTCTACTAAAACCAACAATTGTATCCCTTAGACCAAATTAGTCATCAATGTTAGTAAATTAGTGGAACACTACTCTATAGCGAAAATTAATATGATATCCATAAAATAATATTTTATCCTAATGAAATTTAGGGTGCTTCCAGGACGTTAGTTTATGGAATTTAAAAGTGCAAGATGTCAGAAATAAGAGGTAGATGGTGACCTATAGTCAGTATAAAACTTTTTCATTTTTGATGTTGGCCCTAACTGACAATCTCCAGAGACCCTTTGTACAGTAATTGGGACACATCTATTACTTGATAGTTAATGGCTGAAGAACTAACATACAAACTCCACCTCTTCTTATGAGAGGGTCAGTAATCAACAGCCACAGTATAACCAGGAAGACATATGAAGAATTTGTTCATCGATGTTTTTTAAGAAGTTTTTAAAACAAATATTATCTGCATTATACGATTTTAATAAATCCTCCACAGAAAAGTGTTGAAAAACCCTTGACATTTGATGAAAATACAGATCTTGTATTGCACGAAAACAATGTTCACAACATATAATCCTCATGCTCCCCATATGGATTTGTCATCTCTAAAAATATATTTGTTTTAATACCAAGGTCATGTAAATACTCAAGACGTCGCTGCATTTGCAGACGATGAACAAAGATCAATCGATCAGTGTTGTGGCAATGAAGACAGATAGATCTGCAGCAATAGTTAAAATTCATTTATTCAGATGTTGACATACTTAAAAGTTTGGTTGAACTTTAGTTCAATCATGACTCTCTTACAGATGTTATGCACTTCTTGATTTCCTTCCCATTTTGTTCTGATTATTTCTTCCAGTTTTCAACTGAACTGCTGTCACTTGTCCACGAAACTTGGGCCTATATTTTGGTTCATCGAGTGGCACGTTTCAATGCAACTTGTCTTTTTACTTTTCACATGGACAGGCTGTACTGTAGATTGAATTTCCATGACAAATCTTTGCTAGCCAAAAATTTCCAGGAGACTTGCACATCAATGTTGCCATAGCTTAGGTCATATGATAATTTAGAGGGCAGATTTGTAGCATCCAGATAAAGGTTTTGACTCTTTCAGTTCTTAGATTAGTCTTTCGTTTTAGACTTAGTTTTTTTAGGTCGGTTTTCACATAGGGTTACATATTGCTTACAGGACGTGTCATGTTGAATCGAAAAAATGTTATATTGCATTTATTTTAAATGGAAGCAGTTTGCGATTTTACTGACTCGTGCTCTTCGTGCTGTTTCCTATGCTTGTGGATGCGATCGGCGACAATGACCGGTAGGCGTTTAGATCACGCAGGCGCACGTTAGGTCAGTGTGATAAATTCTTACATAGTCGCCTAGTCGCAGCATAGGCGCCCTAAACCACTGTTTTAATTTCCAGGGTGTCCAAGCTCTACATGCCATCGTTGACTTGTCGACTTCTTTCTTTGTTTAAAGTAATTTTTAATTGTATCTATACATTCATGTTTGATTAAAGGTTTTCTTTTAATTAAATATTCTTAATTTAACAAATTTCAAAGTTAATATACATAGGATTTACAAATAAAGTGCCATTGTTAATATAGGTAAATAGTTTAAGTTCATTACAAATTACAAAATAGAACATTTATGACTCCTCCAGCAAAAAATAAAATAAATAAAATAAAAAAATTATACGTAGTAGTCCCGTCAGTAGAACTAACTGGACCGAACACTGTGGATTCAGTGGAATTGAATAGGCGAATTGTCATGAATTAATATCGAATATCAGCGTTGATCAGCTTGCTAAAAATGTGAAAGTCGAAGGGAGGCCATGTGACTCGGTGACTCATACTCATCGTCGACCCTATCTATCTTCCTCTCAACGTTCCAACCATGACTCATGAATGTGAATCTCCTCTACCCCACCATGAAAAACCGGTTTTGAACGCTGAACTGTGATCTAGTTTAGTTAACCATGTTAGTGTTCACTCTAACGTTTTTGAGAAGTGTGTGCGTTAAAGCAATTTATTGTGAGTCTATTCCGTGGTGTTGAGTTACTTTACGAGCGACTGTGTGTATTACAATTCTGTTCTTAGTCCTTTAACGTCAACTGATAATCATTGAATTTATGGCAAGTAAACGAAATCGTTCTTGTGCTACTTTACTAACAAAACTGAAGTGTGAAAAGACTGGACAAGGGGAAAGCTTCAAATTGTCAGTTGAATATGGTGTCGGAAAAGCATACGATTAGCGACTGGAAAAAGAATCCTGATATAAATTTGAGCAGTTTGTGATCCTTCAAGTGATAAAAAACTACTTGAAAAACGGCAAATAAACGGACTGTGTCTTATATGTAAAAGCTTGATGAGGCTTTTTTTTGTTTTCAGCCAAGAGAACAGAAAGGAATCCCCATTTCTGTCCTGTTGGTCAGATAAGCGCTTCAACTATAAAAGCTTATGGATGTGAACCAATTTTCAGCAATGCTGATGGCTTTTTGGATCTTGGAATGAAAAGGCAGAATATTAGACAGCTCACGATTACTGGGAGAAAATATCAAGCTGACAACGATCGTCTGGACATTATTTAAGGAATTTAAGAACTTATTTCTCTGAAAATACTTTCCGCAGAAGTCTATAACGGGGATGAAACCGACTGAATTTAAGCTCTGCCTACAAAAGTCTGCTTCAAAAGAGAGAAATCTTGCCCAGGGTTCAAATGGACAAACAACGTCTACTGTCTTAGCTTGCAGCAAGCTCGGCAACAAACTTTTCCACTGATGAATAGGCAAATCGGCGAAACCACGAGCGTTTTAAAAAATTAACATTAACGCACTTCCTTATATTATAGAAAAAAAAAAAAACTTGATGAACGTGACTTGTTCAAGTCGACATGATTTTATCGATCGCCAATTTGTCCAAATAAATGAACTGCGTTCAATGTAGTAAAAGGATTGCCTAATGTTGCTCGCTGTTTATAGAAATGCACCATTTCCACCCGTAAGACATGAACTAACTTGTTTTGGAAACTCAAAGCATTTTCTGCCACCAAAATGTAATTCAATTCTTCAGCGTTTGGCCATCGGTGTACGCCTGCCAGGCCGATCAACAAAAATACCGAGAAAATGGTGAATCTTCGCATCCTTATTTGAAAAGTTGTTGTAAAATGATCCTCACATGCCATCTTCAAAGCTTAAGAAATTACAGTAAAAGATGTGATTTACTGGGTAGCTGAAGCGTGAGAAAGCACTAATTGAAGGTCGCAATACAAAAATCGTTGATCAAATCTTGGCCTGAATTGGAATTGTTGAAACAACTTTTAAACCATAAAAAAAGACTGTTGAACTTTTACCACTTCTCAAAAAATTCCTAGGCAAATTATACAACAAATATAAAGCTGTGTTGAGGATGTGGTTTCTGTTGACGACAATTGGCCTTTCAGAGTAGGTAGACAAGATATGTAGCATGGTGCAGCTCTCAGCTGAGATCGACTCGAGGAATCGAGAGGAAGTGAACACTCAAATGAACTGTGAATCCACTCGACGCGCAAATGCTCTCGACTCGCCTTACGCTACGTCGAACAACCGCTGTTCAACACACAAATGATGTTTATGTTTATGCGTGATGTGGAACATTGGCATCCTCAGCGATTACTGCACTCGTCAGAAAAAATACCGACTTTACTCTAAGTGTTGTAGTTTGAGTTGGTTTTCTCAAGCCTAGTTTCCTCAAGGCCTAAAAAGGTATGCTTTATTAAACTTCTTTGTACTGATATTTTGTATACATATGTAAATTATGTTTTGCGAACGTTATAATTTCTTCAGATTTTTGATCTAAAAAAAATTTTAAAATCGTAGTATTTTTCTAGTCTGTTCGAATAGGCGGATTTTCGAGAATTAGCGCTGGTTCGATAGCGGGACATTACTGTAATGTACCAAAAAATTTGCCACACACTGCGCCAGTGTTCACAAGCTTTTGTATGCATTCGCATGTATAGTCTATACATACACTCGTGTTCACACGGCTAGTTTAGCATGCACGCGTGTATAGGTTACTACATTACATCGTTTCACGTAGTGTGTAAGTCACCGTGTATAGGCTACAAATTACACTCGTCTTAACACGCATAGTGTAGTTCACGCTTGTAGTCTTCACATGCACACGGATACACGGTGTATATCATACACGTGTGCTACTACACTAGCGTATAAAAAAGGGTGCAATGGATAATAGCAATACAGTTGTGCATACTACACTAGCCGTGTAAATAATTGGTGCAATGGAGTAGCCTATACCGTGTGCATACTACATACATGTAAATAAGGGTGCAATGGGGAGCCTATACACATGTGCATATTACCTGCCGTGTAATAAGGGTCAATGGAGTAGCCTATACACGTGTGCATACTACACTAGCCGTGTAAATAAGGGTGCAATGGAGTAGCCTATACACGTGTGCATACTACACTAGCCGTGTAAATAAGGGTCCAATGGAGTAGCCAATACACGTGTGCATACTACACTAGCCGTATGAACACGAGTGTAATGTAGTAGCCTATACACGTGTGCACGAGTGTAATGTAGTGGCCTATACACACGTGCATAGTACACTGACCATGTGAGCATGGGTGCAGTGTGGTAGGCTTATCACTGCTTTGTTATTTGTTTTTTTTTTGTTTTTTAAAATCTTTTTGCTTTGTTTGTTGTGGGTTTAACAAACTATTCTGTCAACTTCATTTATTTTATGAACTGTAAAAATTAGAAAACAATCAAACCAATCATGTACAAGCTTGTGAACTTTTAAAATTTTTAAACAATTCTTGCTATATTCCAAGTGAGGAAAGACTGAAGAACGACAGGCGCACGGTAGGAGCACGACAATAGCCGGGTCCCTACTGCCGAAAACGCGCGACATGGACACGGTAGGAGCACAGTAGGAGCACGGTACCCTATGTGAAAACCGGCCTTTAGACTGCTATCACATTGGCGCAGTTAGAAACAACTTGGCAAGCAAGTAGCCAGCGGTTTTTCCGCTCTTTCTTACTTTCTCTCAGTCAAGCCTAGAACAATTTTATGGAATGGCCGAACACAAACAAGTGTTTGAACATAGTCGGTTGTTGTAAATAATATCCAGTAATAGGTTCGTTTTACCACGACTCCACTATCAAACAACGTTGTTAATTGATGTCTTCTCCTTAAGTCAACAGTTATGACCATAATTTACACAAACACTCAACTTATTAAAGGTACAGTAGGTGTGTGTAATCACAGCTCAGTCTTTCATTCTGCATGCTGTGCAGTACTAAACAACTGGGCGAGTAGTAGAGTCACAATGTCCAAATATAGTGACTTCTTTTTAATTAACCAGCCATTTCTGTGTGAGACCTCTTAAACCATTCGTAATAGGCTGGAAATGGATAGCGATAGCGTTAGTAATATCTTTGTATGTTTCATCTGTATGTCTGTCCTGTCGCGTGTTTACTGTTGTCTGCTTGATCTATCTATAAAAGTGTAATTATGTTTACTAGCCGAGTGTTTTTGTGGCGTGTTGACCTCTATTATTCATGCACATATGGTTGTAGGTTATCTTTTTTAAAATTGTGTGCATTTGTCGTTAGTAAAGTGTTTTGTAAATATAGTTGTGTATATTGTATACAGTATAAATGTTTATTTTGTGCATGTTTATTTTTTTACTTTAGAATGTACTGTACAGCTTCATATTAAAAGGAAAGTTTGAAATATGCTAGCATCATCTCTTAACCATTTAACAAAAGCTAAATGCCCTTGAGTTCTTAGGCAAAGGCATATCAGTTAAACAAATTTAATGTAGGAAAAGTACTGTAAACGATTGAAGAAAAAAAACTAAAATCTCTTCAGGGTTTCTGTACTCACACAGAAATCAACCAAACGCTATTAACCCAATGCACCCTTTGAAAACCAAAGAACAAATTGCTAAACGATGCTCTTTGATTATGGTTTCAACAAGAACGTCGACTAGTAGCCCTGTTCTGAAAGGGATAGCCATGCTGCTTCACAAAAAATTGAAGATGGTGCACCTGGCCAGTTTTTAGCCAGTGAAAGATAGTTAACTTGATGGAAGAAGCGACACGAGTTCACTTCATAAGCATTTGCAGGGAAAGGATGTCAGCTGATTCACTTGCAGTAAACGAGGCACCAACAAAATTTGAAGAATATTTAGCTAAGAGACAGTTACATCCAGAACAAGTTTATAAATTTTAACTTCTAGGTAAGGTTTAAGGGCACTAGGCCAGGAATTAGTATATCGGAGAGATAGGACATCAACAAACTTACCTTAGAAGACAAGTTTTCTAACACCAGAATACTAGTAACATACACAAAGGAAACACAAAATCACACACATTTTCTGTGCCACTGGCACTTTCTTCAGGTGAGTAAAGAGAGAGAGAGAGACTCAACTTTCTTCAGGTGAGTCTCTCTCTCCCTCTCTTTACTCACCTGAAGAAAGTGCCAGTGGCACAGAAAATTTGTGTGATTTTATGTTTCTTTTGTGTATATTACTACTACTCTGGTGTTAGTGAACTTGTCTTCTAAGGTTAATTTTAACTTCAAGATGTTACCTTAGAAGACATTTGCCACAAGTAAAGAAAAATCATCTGCTGTATTTAAAGGAAACAAAGAGAGTATAAATGTTTGTGTTTGTTCATGCTACATGTGCACTAAGAACCACATGGTTGCAGCATACAATTCATGAAAAAATAAGCCTAAATACCCTATTAGCTTCTAGCCATTTTGGACAGCTTTGGAATTCTAGCTAAATTCACCTCAATGTTCCCTCAAGGAAAAAACAGTAGGCCTAAGGAAAACAAGAGCAGTAAGAAAATTGTACTTGCTGCTGTAATGTACTAAGATGACAAGACAGATACGGAAACAGAAGATGATAGCAAACCCTCTTGTACCACAAGAAAGAACAGATTCACAACTAGAATGTGTAGTACATGCCACAGAACACTGTGTGGTAAACATGTACATTTGGCATGACACTGCATCTGAATGGTTATTTTCAATGCTAGTACTTGTACATAGATACCAGTAAATCAAAGTCTTATCGATAATATATTTTTCTTATGATTTAATAGATTTTAGTAAGAATATAAATGTTTTTTGAGAAATATTTACTTATATTTCATATAATGTATAAATTTTGAATTTATATTGCCAATATATAAAGAATTATTTCAGTTTAATTTATTATAGTATTATTAATAATACAATTAATTTCAAGTGTTTGAGTAAATAATGTCTTCCACATCATGAAACCTATATATTTTCAATTTAAAAAGCTATTGGTCTTATTTTTTAAAATTAATACAGCATTTTATCCCACGAAAACTTTAAATTGCATGTAAAAAACTGTGAAATTGAATGAATGTATTTATAATTTGATTGAATTTGTTAAACTTCTAACAAAACAAATAATGTTGTACTTTATTCCACTAAATGACAGAACCAACATGATGTTGTAACTGATCATGTAACTTTTCTTAGCACAATTGATCGGCTAAGGAAGTATTTAACAAACAAATAAAATTTAGTCAAATAGTTTTCATACTAAACTTCATGAACATTTATGGCGTTGTATGGCATTTCTGTTTCTAGAAAAAATTATCATGGACATGGTACATAGAATTATTACCCATAGGCATTGATGGTGTGTTAAAAACTGAAAAAAACTTGGTTAGCTTTAAAACCGATGTGGCCTGATTGGAGAAGAAACTAATTTAATAATCAATACTTAATACTACTAATTTTGAAAAAAAAAAAAAAAAAAAAAAAATGCAATCAATCAAAACTATATTGTGACTATAATGATTAAATAAGCTTATTACTATATTCAACCTTAAGATTAATTACATAAATTGGTGGCGTTTGAAAAAGCAATCAAACCAACATTGGTGATGCTTGGTATTAGATTGACATATTTTGAATTTAAACTACCTAGAAACATATCTATTTAACAAAATTCTGTTTTAATCTGAATAAACCTTTTTTAATTTTGTGGAAAAACTGCAAATTAACAAAAATGAAATTAAAATTGGAAAATCCTTCAATTACCACATATTTAAGGTAATCAAATTGTACAAAAGTTATGCCTTTCATTGCACTTCTAAATTAAATATAAATCAGCAATGCAACAAGAAAAAGTTCACAATTTATTCAGGATATCCTTATTTGAATAGTATGTTTTGTTGCCTTTGTATGTAGAGTGGTGAATGAGCCACATCCTTGCAGTCATATTCTTAATTTATCGAGAGTAATCATGATGGCTTTCAAAGTATGCACAGACAGTAGAAATTGTATGCTGCTTGTTCACTGCACAGGTCCTCAAAGATTGCAGAAAATGTACGGAGCCATTTTTTTTTGTTTCTTTAACACCACCTAAAAAAAAGAATTCATTAACAAACAACATAAATAGTGAATAATGACAATTTGCAACTGCAAAAAAAAATCAGTTTTACTAAGAAAATGATCCCAGAATATTTTTAAGTTGATTTATTATAATAATTAATTAAATATTTAACACTAAATCATCCTTAAGTGAATGTCTTTTTTCATTTGATAAATTTGTTCCGAGTTGCAGCTTTCATATCCTATAATAAAAATAAATTTCTCGATATTCATTCAGTTGTAGTAAATTATAATCAAAATTTCAAATATTATATTGCTCCTATAACTAAATTTGTAATCATTCTAAATGTTCTATGTAGCTTTGGTCATCAAGGGCTCCAACCCAAAATCCCAAGGTATTTCTTAATATTATAAGTTTTAATTTACAACTAATTGCTATTAGTTGCTAGATTTAGGCAGTGCCCTGATATCAAGCTTCATGGTACAAACAAATCTTAAAATTTTGTTGGTATTTGGGTTAAACTTGTTTGAATTCAGAAATACTTATGTATATCACTTTTCTGCTACGATCCTATTTTATACTTTGACATCTCTTTTCTTATACTCAATAGAACTTTATTGAGTTGGCAAAGAACAGCAAAGAGTTGGCTAATCCAAAAAATAAAACCACTAAAAATCAAATTACACTGCACATAAAAAAGCTAAATTATTAATTACTGCATTTAGTTATTAAACTTTTTCTATTGATTTAACTTGTCAAAACGTAAAAATTAACTACAAAAATGTGTACAAAATGAGTTCTGACATTGAAAAGAAGAATCACCACTAACATCTAAGAGCAAAGTAAGAATATTTCTTGGGAAGTAAGATGTTTCACCTGCAAGTAGAAAAAAAACATTCAATTTTTAGAGAAGTCGTGAATAAAGAACCAGAATAACTTAAACCAGTTTAGATCACATAAAGAAAGGGAACTCCTTTACACTTCAATAAAGAGATATTTAAAATAAAAATACAGAAAGTTGTCTATGCCAATGAATGCAAAAATTCGGACACATTAAATTTGTACAGTAAAACCTCTCTAATACAGCAATTTTCGGACCCAATGCTAGCATGATTAACACGTTCGCTGCGGCAATTTCACGAAAGGGTTACCCCAAATGCAGAAACTTTTTTTTTAATTTGGAGTTAAAGTGGTGTACGTATTAACATATATATTGTAGTTTATTTTACATTATACTAATGTATAATTACATGTATTTATATAGTGGACGCCTTGTGCATATTACGTCAATTTGCCGCGTCATATGCTATGAGCGCAGATGTTCAATTTTTTTAAAGTGGGTTGTTTGTAATTATTTTACTGGGTAATATTCACTGAATGTTGTTTTATAGTAATTTTGAACACATAAAACATTTATGATTATTAATAATTACCGTAAATATAAATTAATGAAATTCCAGAGGAAGAAAACAAAATCTAACTCATTTCATTGGCATAAAATTGTATTAAAAAAGGTCAAATAAATTATACTAACAGATTCTAAATAAAAAAACATTACTTTTATTTTACAAATAACAATAAACTGAAAATTATTACTTTATGTTACAAATAATACTAAATTTTAATTTAACAATCAAATCTTTAGAGCGACCAGCACTTTGATTATCAGTAATGTACCGAAATGTTGGAGTAACTCACAAACAAATATATCCACTAACACCATGTGACTGTACTGAATACGGCTAGGAACACACAAGCATTGAGAAATGTGCAAGTGTGCACGTTGATGTATGCACGTCAGATTTCATGCAAGTTGCTGGGCAGGACACACGAGCGCACTTTCGACTCCACTGGAGTGCTCACGTCAGTTTATTGATCTGTTAAAAATATGCACTCCTCAATAATAGTTACTTACATCTTAAATGAACTGACACAAAACGAACAAAATAAAATACGGACGTTATTTACAAAGTATCTGTACAAAGTCTGGTGATTCACTTTAAAAGAATGATCTTGTTGATCTAGGTGTTGATCCTTGAGCCAAGTTTTAAATTTACTACATGAAGTGGTCATCGTCTCCACTTTGACAGCGTTTATTGCCAAGTCTTCATTCAGGGATACTGGATTTTAGACCCTTGCTTAGCCAGGATTACGATGGTATTGTTCTTGGTGAATCACATTACTAGAAAAGGGGTGCAAAGGCTGCTGAACCTAAATTGGAGTATGCATTATTTTAATTCCAAATATAATTTTTGTTGTAAGAAGAAACAGAAAGGCAGATAATATATTTAAATCATAAGTGCCATTGCGTTAATACGTATGCTTGTCTGTCCTGCTCTTCTGACTACAACACCAACACTAGGCAGTGCATCATCAAAACAGTGTGCGTTGTCCGACAGTCTAGAGAAACAAACTGCATGATCTCTAGGCAGTCGGACCAACACGTGTACACATTGGCGCACTGCAAAATGAGCTGTCTGGTGTGTCCGTGCCTATTACCACCAATACTCTTCTAAGCAGATGATTAATGCACTGCATTTCTAATGTACGCACACTTATGCATTTCTCAACGCTCATGTGTCCCTAGCCTAAGACTACATAACCTCAAAAATGAACTAGCTAACACTGAGCTTCAGACTCTCACCAAACAGATGTTTGCACATAGAGCAAAAGCGCGTCTAACTGTGAGATTTACACTAGGCGCACTTTTGCACTTTCCGCAGTGAAGGTGTTAAAGAGGTTTCTGAACTAATAATTTTTTTTCTAAACTAGGCCTGGTTTTTTCAACAAAAAAACATTATCATTAGAAAATGACCTATGAAGTGTTATACACATAAAATTACATATCGACGCAGCATATGTTCAATTCAAATCAAGCATGCAGTTAATTAAATATGGTGTTCCCCAAGGGTCCATTTTGGGCCCTTTATTATTTATATGCTACTTAAATGGACTATCTTCAATAGTTACACCAAATGGTAAAATCTGTTTATACACAGATGATACTAATCTTCTCGTTACAGCAAACCAACTTGAATTATCAGCTTTTTTTTTAAATATTTCCTATTTAATTCAAAATTTCACCCAAAAAACCTATTAGTGAACTATTAAAAAACACAGCTTAAAAATGCAGTTTTATACAAAGCAAAATACAAATAAAGTTACAAATTTTAAAATTCTGGTTGACAATAATGAAGTGGATCAAATTGATAGTACAAAATTTCTAGGATTAATTATTGACAAAAATTTAGATTGGACTGAACATGTGAATAAGTTTTTTTCTAAGCTATCCTCTGGCCTATTTGCTTTGAGAAAAATGTCAAAAGTCAGTTATCTCAATACTTTAAAAACGGTATATTTTTCACTTATTCATTCCCACATTAATTTTGGAATTAGCTTGTATGGGGGAACAACGAAAGCCAATCTAAATAAAATCTTAAAACTACAAAAACAAGCAGTTAGGATAATGTTAAACCTAAAACAAAGAGACTGTCAAAATTTTTTTGCTCAGCTTCAAATTCCTAGTTTTTGCTCTATATATTCTTGCTACCATAGTAGCTGCAAGAGAGTCAGTGCAAGGCTCAGATCAATCTCTCAGCCATATAACACAAGAAATTCCAGGTATAAAATATTACAAAAACATAACCTTGCATTTTACAACAAAATCCCAGTCTATATGGGACTAAAGTTTTATAAAAAATTACCAGACCACATAAAATTTTAACAAAAATCATTAAAATTTAAGAAAATCCTATCAACCAACCTGACAGAACTGTCACTCTATTCACTGGAGGAATTTTCTCAATAAACATTTTTTTTATTCTTTCTTTAGTCTGTAAATACTGTTCCATATTCATGGTTAATGATTCCATAAATGTCTTATTGACATCCATATGTATTAGTTTAAAATAATTAGGACAGTATTGTCAATTTTGCTGCCTTAACATCTATTTGTGGCAATTAATAATTTAATATTGTAAATGCTAGATTAAAGAACGATCAACTTATTGACACTATTCATGTATACTATGTAGGCTATATGTTTTGTGAATAAAGACATTCTTATCTTATCTTAGCATAAAGTTAATTACAACTGACACATATAAACTAGAGCAAATTGAACTAACAAAATTAACAAGTAATGAAAAAGTTTAGTTTCACATTAATTGTTGTGTAAGTCAAGGTAAATATGCCTCAAACTGTGGAATCAGTGTAAAAACTGGTGTCCTGAGATTTTATTAACGTGATGAAAATGTCCAAATCTGCTCCGGATGAACAAAACGGCTAATTAGTAAAAAAAAGAAAGCTCTTTAGGATAGATTTTTGTCTGAGATTGATTACTACGTTATTTTATCCATCTGGGCGGTATAGTATAATTAAGTATGGACGTTCCACAACTGCCCTTAAATAAATAAAAGTAATTTATATATTTGATATTATATACACTAACATTAAAATATGAAATAGTATTTGTTTAAAGTCTTAATATAGTGAAAGTTTGGTATATAAATATAATGAAAGCTTCGTCAGCTGAAATCTTCCATCTCTTGTGTTATATCCATAGCAAATAACTACTGAGCATGTCTGCTGTTTTCCGCAACTGCATAAATATTACGTTTTAAACTAAACACCATAATAAAACTTTTATATTATTGGATGGATAAATCTATGTTCTTTAATTTGGTACAAAAAGTATTATTATCACATAACTCGTTTATAAAAAATTTTGGATGTATTGGCATCCGTATTGAGGCATGAATTTTGGTTTTGCCAGTACAGAATGGATTTATAACACTGGATATCCGGCGAAACTTACCTATATAAAAATCACCTAATTTGTTGTATTTTTAAATACAAGGCCTACCTGTTTCTACAGGCACAGAACTGCATGGGGAGTCCTCTATAAATGTTTTCTTAACTGCAGTCCATTATTTCAACTTACATTAACTTAGTTTTAGTTCTCTGGTTGTTACTAAACTTTTGAAAATTTATACAAACAATAACAATGGAAATATAAAATATATATATATATAGAATGAAAATAAATACACATGCTAACTTACTTAATTTTCCAATCTGTTCAAAATAACTCCCCCCCCCCCGCAATATCTATTATAAGCTTCCTAAATGAAAGGTAGGCATACAATTGCAAAAACCATATTTCACAAAAAAAGTTCTTGATGTATAGTTTCATTATCAGATCCATATATATATGTTTTGTTATATAAGTGATTTCCAGGTCCTTTCACTTCAATGTTTTACAAAGCCCTATACAATTAAAACTAACCATCAACAATTGTCAAAAGAACGTGTCATTTGCCTATTTTATCCATAACATTTATTTTTACTTCTAGTCCAAGTGAAAAAATTTTACTTTAGATTGCCTAAATCTATGATCCACTGTTAGTTTAATCAATAATAACATTAAAATGTTTCTTAATTATCATTAATAATAATCAATAAATCTAATTAAGAACGTACTTGTACGTAGTCAGGAAATTACTATATTTTAATACAACCTCTAATTCTTATTACAAATTTTTAATTTGATATACTGGAAAAAAAAATAGAATGGGCTGTTGAGAACATATTGTATAGCCTATGGCTTTTAGATGCAAATATGTATACAAAGGTAAACATTATTAGAGTTCGCTTTCATATTGTTCTGAAGAACAAATGGTTTATTGTAAGTGTATAGGCTATACATTGAACTGGCTAAAGCTATTTAAGTTACTATAGGCTAATGCATTATTTATAATATAATGGTGGTATAATGAACACAAACACGGAAAAAGTAAAAAATATTTTATAGTCAAGCAAAATGTCTTGGTATTGAATAATGAAACAATGTCACATACTGTCAGCATCTCAATGATACATAGGACAAAATCAATATAGTATGTCTGACAGTTTATCCAATGGATTATGTATGAATAAAAAACATAATAATAACCTTACTTTTTGATTTAATATTTTCATTTAGAAAAAATTTTTAACATTCTACAATTAATGATGGAGTAAATAAACATATATTAGATAGCCATATTTTTGATTGCACTGAATGGTTCTGAACACACAACAGAATCAAACTAATCTGAACTAAGTTAAATCTGTACTATCTAATGCCACCTTCAATTCCAGAAGTCGCAATATAAATTTAATTTTCCTGTTTCGACAAGAAAGAATTAAAACATATATTTTGTCTAAACTGAGGATTTTGACCAAGCACATAGGCATCGGAGATTAAATATTTTACATTAGTGCTATAAAGGTCATTAAATATTTTTCTAGTTAGTCTTGAAATATCTAACAAAAGTTGTGTTATTGAGGTAGATGGTCTTTAACATTTGTGTTATAAATGTACTTTTGACATTCAATATAATTAGTTTTGTTTATAAGTGAATCAACATTAATGTTTTGCCTATTAGAGTATTGATATCAAAGGTTGTAATTATAAGGTTAAGTAGGATTTAACATACTTATTGTGTTCAGGTTGGTTTTATTAATCAATTTTGGATAACCTAACAACCTTACTGAAACAAGCACATTTCTGCTTCATAATTTTCCGATTGCAAAATCTTTACCATATTTGTGATCAGAGCGCAGTTCCCTCTAATTTGAGTACCTACATTATATTTACTCCAACAATGATGGATTTAGGAACTAAAAATTGTTCCGTTTTTCTGGCTTCCCCCCAAATTTTTTGCAACTTCTTTACAAGCCAATTATATGAATGTTTTGATAAAAAATGTAATTGTATAGTGCTATAATTTGTATATCGCAATATTTAAACTTACGCCAAGCAATTTTTATAAAAAGGGAGTTAGATGCAAATTACAGTTATATTAAGTAACTTTTACAAACTATTGAAAAAAATGCATGCAATGTAAAAAACTGTGGTAACTTATCATCACTGCTGCAGTTAACACGTTGATTCCTGATGCTAAATTAAAAAATCATTAACCTCAGGCCTAAATTTTTTTAAAATTATTAACATTCACTTGACATCAGGTAAAACCCCAATATGATGACAGAAATCCCTTGGGAAGGTGTCAAAAGTGAAATATATGACGTCATATCTGTCTTCGGGTATACCCTCCGCCAGCATTCCATCGTGAGGAATTTATTTTTATTGATAGAAGAATAAAATAATTTTTTGTTGAAAAACGTTCACTAAATACACTACTGCTATATATTTGTTTCTGTATCTTACAACTATTACAAAATTGTAATTAGAATCCTTAATCTATATTTGTATAATATTTTACAACACATGTAAAAGCCGTTTTATTGAATAAATTTATTCACTATGGATAACATTGTCAAAGCAGCGTAGGCTGCGCATAAGTTCTGGCTTGTGTATTAATAATAATACATTTATAATACATTTACGTGTAATAAAATGTACATATTATACACTAAAATATATATGATTAACACCTTACATAAACAACAATAAATAGATAAAATTAGATACAACCTGGGATAGGAACGAAAAACTTGCTTTTGGAACTCCGGACTAACGCGCAGAAACAACTAATGGCAATGTTTCACAAGAAACCTTGAAGCGTAAGATCTTCTCGATAAGAGCGTAGCTACACTAGCAAAACAACATAGCAAGTAGGATCATGACTCGTTATAACCCGTAACGTTAGGACTGCGCGAAGAAATGCCCGTCGTGTAAACACTGTCGCGCCTCAACTATCATCAGCTGAGTTAATTAAAATACTATGTATATGATTTGGGTCTAGCTCTGCCTGATATTATGGAGCTAAAAAGGCTCAATAATAAACTAGTTAGGTTATAATCATAGGTCATAAACTATAAGTCAATAATCAATAAGTTAGGTTATGTTTGGTCTGGTCAGAAAAAATGCATTTTTTAGGCTGAAAAAATAATGTTACTGCAATAGCAGGTAATTATGCATTTGTATTATTAATATTGGTATTATATATTTGTGCTCATCACAAAAACACATGTGAAATGAAAAAAAATTTTTGAAAAATAACGATTTATAAAAAAAGTTGTTTGTCACTATCAGATAAAATACTAGTTTTTTAATTTTCCGGTAAAAAACGAGTTTAATGCGGATGAAACCAATCTCCTCAAGAGATATATAAACTCATTTTTTTACCACTTTTTCAACAAGAAATCATATTTTCAGAGATGGCAAGAAAGTGCATAATTACCGTTATTCTGGTAAACCTGTCCCCATTGAAGACGAACATGAGATGAGAGCCCAACAATAAAAAGAAAATAACTGAATCTAAAATGTAACGTAACCTGCTTTAGCAAATTAAAAAATAGATAAAAATTGAGATTAAATAATCATCCAAAAAGTAACCAAATAAATATAAAACTTACAAATTAGCAACAATGATTTGCCACGAGCTCCACAGAAAATTCGCCATCATCTTTCCACTTCTTTCTAGTTTCTTTCTTATTCTTAGTTCAGTCAGTTCAGTCGTTTAGTATTTTCAATAATCAGTTGTTCAGTTCGTGTTGGTTTCATTGTTCATTGTTCCATTTCAACCTCAACTCTGTCATTCCGATATTCTAGATGGTGATGGTAGTATTTCTTTTTATGTGCTTTAAAAGTTATCATGCCGCCTCAACGTGCAAATTGTTCTGTCCTTCATTTACATTGATATAAACATTTATTATTATTCTATTATAAATCTGACTATGCTCAGAACTGATTTATACTCCAAAAATTGAAATATTTATTATTGATACTGTATCAAAGTAATGTTGCAATGTTTGCTAGAGAATTTAAGAACACTATTTAGAGCAATTTAGATAAATATATCTTATCATATCTAAATTGCATATATTGTATAACTATATTTATATTATCTATAACATCTTCAACAATATCGATGGTTCTCTTCAGCAGTTGAGTTCATCATTGCTCTCTGAGATCAATATGGTCCAAAGGCCTAATTTCAACTAGCTAAATCTGAACTGCCATCTAAGGCCAAATTCAAAACTTCCACAAAAAGTTCCATTGAGATGGAAAATAGCGAAGGGAAACACATGTATTAAAAATTGATATGGTCCATTCAGACAGGTCCTTGAGCGCTGGGAAGCAAATAGAGTCAAGACCTGGAGCTTTAATTTGGCAAGAGACGAGAACCTCTTCTTGCGTGAAACACGAAGGTTCCTCTTCTTCCTCAAGTGTATCCAAGAAGCCTCGAACAATTTCAGAGTGATGATCATCAATGAAGTCATCATGCGGGGAAAATTGTAGTTCCATGGTATCAACAATGATTCTTCATTTGCAGAGGCGGCTCGTCCATTAGGCAAAATAGGCGGCCGCCTAGGGGCCCGCGCTGCGAGGGCCCCTTGTTTGAGGCAACGTATCCGCAAAAGATGCTGACGAAGAATTTTTTTAATTTTCAAGGACCAAGAATATCTCATGACTTACACTTTACTTAATTTTACAATTGATTTTACTATATAAAGAGATACTCCATCCATATGGGAGAATTGTGGCGAGGCCCAAAAACTGTTTTGAGGCCCCACGCTGCGCTGCGCATAGCCCTATTTCCTCTCTCTCTCTCTTGCACGCTATTTCGTCTCTCTCTCACTTCCCTCCTCTTAACCCACTCTCCCATTCTCCAGACAGCCGCCCCGTCCTCTCCTTCCTCAGGTCCCACACACAAACAACGTCCTGCTTAGATAATTGTTTACGTTATTACATATTACCAACGTTTATCCGGGTTCTCTGTTTTTATATTTGCTTGCATCTCTTTCGAACAATAAGGAATACTGTGTTGATACTATTACAGTAAAACTCAGTGTGACCATTCTATATGAATAAAGAAATATTTATAACTGAATAAATTAAAACACCATATGGATTTATATGATTAACACACCGTGTATTTGTAAATAGACACACTTGAATAATAGACCGCTAACTTATCGGCAATGCTGGTGATAATTACTGCTAATTTAAGTAAACATTTTCATATTATTTAGCCCATCTGAAAAATCTTTTATTTATCTGCATTTTAACCATCGATTAGGTGATTAAATCGACTGTTTTACTCAATCATTAGTTTTTCTATATTCGGTAATTGATTAAAAATAAATTGTTTTCAAATCCAATCAAATGACTCTCCTTTCAATTATGAAATTCCTCTGCAAATCTATCCAGGAATATATAATATAGTGCAAATATTAAAAAATAAGACATTATTTATTTCTTTGACAAAATAAATATTGAAATAGGCCTATGATATTTATATAGAATAATACTGGGCAAAATATAAAATCCAAATGAGATTAAAATTTCATGATAAGGTTAGATAAAATCATAACAAAACCACTAATTTACTTCTATACAAGATAAAAATAGCTTTCATCTTGTGGCCTGATTCAGACAATCTGTGTATAGGCATTTAATATAAAATAGCATTATTTTTAATTTTATTATATACATATGTTTTATTATTACTGTCTTTTTCCAGGAAAAAGACAGTAATAATAAGGAAGGGCACAGGGGAAAAAGGAGTTAAGTGCATTTTAGCCAACTTTTCAGGGCAGTGAAAAACAATGTTCAATTTGTAACATTAAATACAGTTTGTAAAAAATTATTTTTGAAATATTATTATTAGGTTATATAGTCAATATGTAAGATCATTTTTAAGTTTTATTTTGAACATTCTAAAAAGGATATTTTTAAGGATTATCTCCTTTAAGAACTACCTAACTCTGTGGGGAAAAAGGGGTTATAGACACGCTAATAACTCCTTTTTCCCCTGAAGTGTCATTAGATAGTAAATTTGAGATAGCAACGTTTTCACTATAATAGGCCTACTTGGGTCAAAATAAAAAATGCTTTAAAAGTAACAAACAATGTATATTTAGGCCTATTTTTACAGGTTTTTAATGCATCATTTTGCTTTCTTTTTCTCCTTGGCGCAGTGAGGCAGTTTTTCAAAGTATTCCCTGCCACTCAGATTTTTACAAAATCTAGTCAGTTCTATCACATCTTCAAACTTTTCATTCGATATTGGCAATCTATCTGTAATCATGCACAATAGATTATCAGTATAAACTTTAACGAAATCCAATATAGGCATATTGTATGGATAAAAGTAAAATGTCCCAGCTTTGTAAATTAAAAAAAAAAAAACAAACTATTGGATTAGAAACGTTATAGTACCTTACTCAAGGTTTACGATGAACAATAATTTTAGTCCTAGCCTATAAACTTTTAACTTACCTTTCAAAGAAAGATCTGGAAGAGTAGTCTCATCAACCACAAATCTCTTTCTCTTCGGTAGGGTTATGGCAACACTGTCCCAGTGACCGCTATAATTATTTCTGAAGTAGATCAGACGTTCAGAAGAGCTTGCTACTTTAACTTCTCTCATAGGCCTTATTAACACGGGGAGTTTCTTCTTATAGGTCAATTCTAGAAATATTTTCCATTTCCTCCAAAAGGTGTAGTCAATCTCTTCAACCACAAACGGTGATGGGTTTTGGCGAGTCTCCCGAACATGATTGACCCATTCTGATGGTGTGTCAGCCCAAAAGTTAGATTTGATTCGACCCATGTTGCGATCGCATTCAGTATATGAATGTCCTCTTATCGGGTAAGTGAATTGGACATCTTTGAATCTCATCTTCACGTGTACCAAATAATGAATGAAGCGGTAAACGGTCAAGTTTTTATTTTGGCCCCCGCATGAATCTCCAAATATGTGGAGGTTTTTTACATTTTCAGGTAAGTAATTTTCTACAAAATGTAACAGCATTTGGCAGACGTTGTCGCTTCCTTTGTTCCCTTCGCACTCTGGATACATGTAGAATATACTTTTACCACTGCCTAGGATGTGTATATTAAATGAATATATTGATAATTGCCTCTTGTAATAGGCGTCATTTGTAGCCACATTGGGCACAGACAAATTTCGACCATAGTCTATACAAATTCCCTCAAATGACAGTGTTTTCTGTGATGTCAAACGTGCCTTTCTTTTGATGTCATAGAACTTTGCAGCCTTTAATTTGTGAATTTTTAGCTGGGTCTCAAGAGTTTTAATCTCATTAGTCACGGTTAATATGTCATCGGCGTCTTTAGCTTCTTTCAATTTGACCTGTAGACTACTCAGTTTTACATTAGTGGCATCACAAAAACTACACGTATCAGTACGTGGATATCCAAACGATATGTTGAAGTTTTGTTGCATAATAGACCTATAAGTTTCATATGAGCATTTCACCTCAGGGTATTTTTTCTTAAACATTTTATGCATAATTGAAATGTTTAAATCTTCAGGAAGGTACTTTTTAGAAGTATCATGCAAACAGTAATGGGCGCCTCTGCCATTGAAAGAACTGATATGTTGCTTAATCAAGTCTAGAATGTCATTAGTAATTTTGTGTGGTCTGTTGGAGTGATTACCACGCTGATCTTTAGGTGAGACCCCAGTCATCTTTAACCCATTAACTAAGTACTCAACTTTCTTTTGCGTAATCCCATGGATTGATATGAATGCCTTACGGCAAACTTCCCATTCAAATACCACTCCGTTTTCGGCTGATCTTACTTTATATTTACAAGATACATCTCTTACTTTTGAAGAGTCAGAGGGTATTTTAGGCCGCCGTTTTTGAACAGGCACAATAGAAATCAGTCCACAGAGATACGAGTTTTGTTCGTTAGTGGTCTCTAATAGGTTAAATTGTTGTAAAATCTTATCTCTTACTTCCAAAGTTAGGCCTACTTTCTCAAAACATTTATATTTACACTTACATGATGCACCAGCCTCATGCCCCTGTACCCTCATTTTCTTGTTTACATCACGCATTCTTCCATGTATTTTACGTTTCCTAGTGTTTTTATCAGTCTTAGGGCACACCATTTCCTCACTATCACTCATTGTGTTATGGTATTGCACAAAACAATATAATAAGTTAAGTCCCGATCACTCACACCTAGCTAAGAGCTAATCTCATTCACAGCACCAAACAATCTAAGAGGAAACAGTAGCGACTAGGTTCAAAATAGAGTACTAATCTACATCAGCTGAAACATTGTTTGGATACAGTAAATTTGGAAATTAATTGCTCTAGGTTATTATTATTATATAAAAATAGATAATATAATTAATATGTCTAGGAACATAACTTTATTTACTGTGATTTATTGGAAAGGTACAAATGTTCAGTCATGCATTTGACTCCTTCTTCCCCAGAAGCGCTGCACGTAACTCCTTCTTCCCCAGTAGTCAGTATTTTCAAACATTAATTTAGCAATGACATAACCCGTTTTCCCGCAAATAATATAACCATGTGAACGCATTTTTTCGCTGCTCAGCAACGGTGAAATAAAAAAAAATTGAAAATAAATTGAGTTAACTCCTTTTTCCCCTGTGCCCTTCGTCTGTAACATTAACATATTATTTGGTTCCAAGTAATTGCATGATTGTTTGTAAAATATTTCATTGTTTGGTGAATGGTCAGTTTTTATTATTATTATTTTTTTTTTCGGAATCATGAAGAGTAGAGTGACTCTATTATTACTTCTTGAGAAAAACAATCTATTTATTTATTTATTCATAAGACGCCGATCGTTAAGATATGGGCGAATATGGATTTCGAATGAGTGTGATGAGTGTAGATGAGCGAATGTAGTCATTGTTACAAACTAAGGCCGACTATTCCTTAGAAAGTGTCATTAATTAATAACCCAATGACAAATGAACAGCCGGTGATTATCAGCTGATCCTTCTCAAAATGTATTGACTCTGATTGGGATCGAACTGAGAACCTTAGCACATAAAGCTGGGATTGAACCAACTACGCTACCGACCAATTTCAATGACAATTGCAATTGGTTAGGAAATATTATTGTGATAGAATATAACTAGACTATTACTATTATTATTTATTATTATTATTATTTATTATGATTAACGGCATATGCCTTTTTAAAGTAATAAATAATTAATAATAATTTAATAATCAAAATAATCAGACTACTGATTATTTTGATTCAACTTTCATTATTTTAATCAGGTTGTGAAATTATTGTAAATTTTGTTTATGTCTCCCTTTAAAAAATACCGTTTTATAACATTGATTGAATCAGACCATTGTAAAAAGTATGTCTAAGGCGAATATAATTGAACCAACAGTTTGAAGAAGGTAATAAGTCCAAAAATTTGTTTTTTGGGAAATCAAAGATACCCGTCTAACTTTTTTCTTTATAAATATTTTTTTACAATTTTTACACTATCTTCTATACGGTAATATATCATTCTGATATTATTTTTTCATTTTTGTGTTGATCTAAAAAAAAGTTATGATAGTTATAAAGTAGTGGATTTGTTCCCTTATTTAAACTGATGAGTTATAACTGGAATTAAACAAGCAAAAGTTGTGAAACTTGAGTACAAAAAGCTTTAGTGTTTATACTGTTTCAATTTTTAGTATTTGTACATGGTTTTATGTAAAAAAAACCAAAAAAGATTTTTTTGTTTTTCAAAAAACCCAAAATTTTTAAAGTAAAAAGTACACTAAATTTTATTTTACACTTCAGGTGAGAAAACTGGAATAACAAAAACACAATAAAAATGATCAAACAAGAAATCCTTTTATTATTCGTACAGTTTTTTTTATATAAATAAAAAAGCTTTTTGCAATAGTTAAAAACATTTTTTAGTAAAAGTCCATAGCTTTACTTCTCCATCTCACTACCCATTTCATCATCTCTGTCTTCTCCATCATTACGATTTCTTCATAAAATGTTTTGTACTCATCTGGAATGTACTGTATTATCTTGGAAACATCCTGAATCTTCTTTTGCTTTATTGGAATTTTTCCGTTGTAAGCTTTGTCTTCTGGGATTTGAAATACTGTTCTGGGTTTCTGCAGTAAGAAAGTGTTACTTGACAAACCATCAATATGTTCATATGTTTTCACATAACCAGCTGGTAATGAGTATTCCAGCTGCTTGCATTTAGAAATCAAAAATGGAACTTTATCTCGAGTCTTTGCTGTTTTTTGTACCCTTTTGTGGTCCAGTTCTTAAAATCTAGAATATTTCCTGAAGAAACCTGAGTAACATTGAAACCAGTCTTCCTAGAAGTTTTGATAAGGTCCACGTACTGTTGAGGAGTATAGATACGGTCTAGATTTCTGATTTTCCTTTTAGCGACTCCAAAGTTACGATCACATTGTAGAAAAGAATGTCCTCGCACCGGAAAGTATTGATATATTTTTTTCAAATCTTCCTATAGCTACCAAAGCAAGCAAAAACGCCACCAATGTGTGATTGCGGTTTTGACCCCCGCAAGCGTCGCTGAAGACATGAAGAATTTTAATATCCAAGCTTAGAGTTTTGATTTTCATCCACAACAAGCTACAAACCTCGTCAGGACCACGTTTGGCTTCACCCTCTGGGTACACATAAAAGTCTGCAGTGTTTATTTTAATGTCATGACAGCAAAACACGTACAGCCAAAGTTTTCTTAAATAAAACATTTCCTGAACTGGTATTTTAGGAAGTGGAAGGTTTTGCATGTAGTCGAAAACTATTGCTCCTACTTTAGGATCATTTTCACAGAGAATTTTTACTTCTTGTTGTTTATTGTAAAATTTTCTAGCCCGGCGAAGATGAACAACCTTTTCGGCCACAGCAACACGTTTAGCAGTTTCGTTAAGGAAAGGGCTTCTGATTTTAGCAGTAAGCTCTTCACAGGCTTTTTATAATAATAACATCTATTTGTAGATGTCCAAATCTGTGACCATGATTTTCGTTGTAGTACTTTCTGTAGAAATCATACTTCAATCCACTAGCAAGATTTGGATATTTTTTACAAAAGAGTTCGTACAAAGTTCTAATGTTCAGATCGGCACTTAAGTATTTTGTGTGCTTGTTACCATAATGGGTTTCTTTCAAGGGAAATTCTTTGATATGTTCATCAATAAAATTACGAACCTCATCAGATATTGCATTTCCACGGTTGTGGTGCCTACCTCTTTGGTCAATAGGTGTTGTGCCTAGAGTTACCAAAGATGTCAATCTAAATATTGCTTTATTTTTCACACAATACAAAATGAAAAACGCTTTCTTGCACACACATATACGCTCAGAGCCTTTCTTCACATGATAAATGAAAGTACTATCACGTTTGAGAGGTTCTTCACTCTTAGAACGCCTACGTGCTACGGTGATTTACGATCAATAAGACCCATCAAAAAAATATCTTGTTCATTTTTTGATGGAATGTCAAGATATTTTTTCAAACTAAGTTGTCTTTCGTGTACATCGAACTTTTCAGTGCATTTATTTTTACATAAACAATCTCCATTGTCATTTGACTTAGCAGGTACGGTAACACCTGTTCTAATACTCACATACTCTTCGCCACGAAGTCTTTTGTTCTTTTGGACCTCGCTTTTATACGTTTCTGTGTGACGAATGCCTTTCTTCCTTTTCACAGGAATCAATGTGTTTTCATCACTTTCAGACATTTCACTGTTATTAACACCACCGATAAATAAATGTTTGACACAATTTTTAAACAAGGAAATAAGTGCACAAAAATAATAGTATTGGCCAAAAATATAACACTGTTCTTGAAAGACGTGTCTAGTATACGGTAAAGTTAAGTTAACCACAAATCTATGATGAAAACAAACAACAAAATACAACATTAATCAAGTGTTTTCATCACTTTCAGACATTTCACTGTTATTAACACCACCGACAAATAAATGTTTAACACAATTTTTAAACAAAGAAACAAGTGCACAAAAATAATAGCATTGGCAAAATATAAACACTGTTCTTGAAAGACGTGTCTAGTATACGGTAAAGTTTTAGGTTAACTACAAATCTATGATTAAAACAAACAATAAAATACAACAGAACAGCAGTCAGCAGCTGTCTCCCTGCAGGAGTACCAACCAATCAAGATATGAATACCGAGCGCATTCACACGCACTCTGGCAGGCACGTTTAGAAACAGTCGGAGTCGTTCCCTTCTTCTAACTCACTAGAATTTGACAGGGCAATATCACCATGATCCGAGTGGTTTTTATTCCGTTCTTCTAACTAGCAATGTGCGCCTATGCTGTAAGATTGGTTTTTCGACAAAAAATGAAATATCGATTTTTTGGTGCTTGTTCCCTTCTTCAAACTGCTGGTTCAATTAAAGTTAACACATCTGTTTTTCATACTATTATTTTACTAGATGTGAAAGTATGGATAAACTGCAATTTATTTATATTTTCAATTTCTCTGGAAAAGACACTCTGGAATTACACTGGTAACACTTCAAAAGTAGCGTGACCAGCAATAACATAAGTGTTAGGTAATAAGATAATTGTACTTAGTTCATATATTCTATAGTTATAAGAATTGAATTTTTGGTATTTCACATTCTCACCGAAACCAAGAGAGAGAGAGGGTTATCTGCCCTCAGAATAACCATCACGCCACCTCAAACTCGAGCTCTCATTGGTGGTCTAGAATTACACTCGCCTGAGGCGATGCGAGGCGACGTTTTCGCCCCAGACAGCACGACACTCTCGGCGTGTAAGCAACTCTCTCGCTTAGTCTCAATGTGTTAGAACGCAAGAAGCTCTCGATGTGCAAACACCTCTCTCGCGTGGTATCTTTCTCCAACTCACCAATTAGTTTGTGTGCTTTAAATTCTAACTCTCTCTAACTTTGTTACTTTTCTCTAACTTTGTGCTAATCATCCAGACCTTCAAGAACTTCGTTTGTGCGGTACGTGATCGGTCTACTGGACTCTCGAAGCGTTCGTACTTCCGCGACTACTCTTCTGTGCTCTAGGACTGTGATCAAGGAAGGTAGACTGGATTACCACAAGTGTCTCCAACTACTCCTGCTGGATTAGTGTTCAACCAAGCTCAGTGGTGAGTTAATTCTCTCTAATCAATTTATTAATCTCTCTCATTAGTTGATTCTCACGTCTGCTCCGGAAGAGCAGTGGTCCTCCGTGCTTATTAGCTTTCTCTACTCGCACTCACTTAATGAACATTTTTGGTCCTACGGGCCGCATCACTTACTGAACAATAAGAAATAACTAATTTTAAGTAACCACAGTCTAAATAATAACAACATTAACTATAGCCACACTCTGTGGCGTTTTTAATTATAACAATTCGAATATGACTTATTTACACAACTGAGAATGAACAGAACAAACAATGCCAAGAACTAACAAAACTATATAAACAAATAACTATTACAAATAAACAATAATATAGTTAAAAAATAATACGTACATTTGGGTTTTATGCATATTTTGAACTGGAATAGTACGGTATGGTTTCAAATTGAAACAAATATATATATCGTATTAATGATAAGCATACACTTTCAAATGAGATAAATTAATCCTAAGTAGAAGAACAGGGACATTTTTTTAATAACCAAACACTTCAACTCTAGAACTGTGGGGAGTAATATAGGCTATACATGTTTAAAAATTTTTTTTAATATTAACATTTAAATGAATGGCAAACATACTTCTTATATTAAACATATGCGGTTAAAAAGATGACTAAAAGTCAAACAACTTATATTATTTACACTTATTTAGCTACACATTAGATTAATTAGGATATAGTATTACGGTGATAACTTAAATCACTAATGAGAGTTAGGCAAGGGTCCAATAACAAAACGTGCGAGCTGTACTTAAAAACGTTACAGAAAAAACAAAGGATATGCGATGATTGTTAGTCTAGAGCACCGTACACCAAAATAATAAATATTAATAAAAATATTTCCATTTTATTGTTTTTTTTTTTTTTTTTTTTTTTTTTTTTTTTTATCAAAGCCCAAAATCAATTCAGATATTGTCACACTTTAGTTGTTAAAGAAAAATGAAATCCTGATTTTGTCATCTTGGAAACAAGTTCAGCTGATATAGATAATTATTATATTTTACCAATAATCAAGAAAATATAAGCACAGAATATAAGCAGATATGTGCTTATTTTGTAGTATAAGTTTGGTGCTATTCCGAATCAGACCTGTGAAAATTCAAGTTATTTTTGGCGGATTGTGAAATTTACGGAAATATTTCTATAGCACAGCTTGAGGTCCAAGTTGCATTTTTGAGCGGCCAAGACTGGACAGGCTACCTGAGATCGGTATTGCGCGCAACTCGAGTACTGGTTTGGGGCCTTCTTGGGACATCGCAATTAACGCAGGTAGGATTGCGCGCAACTCGTTAACGGCCATAGAGTGAGGTAGGCCTATTACACGATTTTCGGCAACGCGACTGAAGAACTGAATTGTGTGCGTGTATGTTTTTTTCTTTTTCATTTTATGACTCCACCACTATTTATGAAATCATCAATACAGCAAATATTTTCTCTTTATCTCCATCTCTTTATATCAAATAAAAAGAAAAAATGCCAATCCTTATATAGACTAAAATAGGTTTACTTTACCTTCCGTCAAACAGTTCACAGCGTGTGATGGTGATAACAACTACATGTTTCGCCGTGAATACGGACGGCATCTTCAGGTTAAAGAAAACAAATAAGTCCAAGTGGGACGCGTCACAAATTAATTAAAACTTAACAAACACAGTTCACACACGAGGAAAACAACGAATATTAAAACTTTCGGTAGGCCTACCACACACATTTCACTGTCCACGGCATGACCCGGAAGCAGATTTTAATATTGTGGTATTTATGACAAATAGTTCAATTTACTTTTAAACAAAAAGGAATATTCATTTATAGTTAAAAATACAACAATAATTATACAATGCAATATTGACAAGAAGCTTTAATTACTTGATAAAAAATGAATAATGATTTCAATAATATAAAGGGTTAATTCTAGTATTAAATGTGAACTATATGACAGATGATAAGTTAATGAATAATTAAATTGTTATAAATTATTTCTGATACTTCTAATAACGCATCCTCAGATGACTTTCCTTTGATAAAACCAAATTGACGTGGATTAAGAAAATTTAACTTAGATAAATAACTATGGAGTCTTTTAATCATTGGTTTTTTCAAAAACCTTAGAGAATACAGATAACAAGCTGATAGGTATTATGTTATCTAGTTTATAGAGTTATTGTCCTTCAAAATAGGTACCACTGAACTTAACTTCAGGCTCTCAGGAAAAATGCCTTTGATAAAACTACTGTTTATTTAGTGAACTAAAACTGGTGTAATCTCATCAACTATATTTTTCCGTAAATGTATATTAATTTGGTCAGAGCCAGTTAATTTTTTATTTTTTAAAAGCTTAACATTACTCTTAATTTCATTTAAATCTGTTGGAGTTATAAGGAATGAATGTTAATAGTAAGTACGTAAAGGTGGAAGGGTATTGGAATATACAACGTCTGGACGGTTAGACTGGATTGTGATAAGGTGATTGTTTATCTTATCAATGACGGAAGGCTCACGCATAACTTCGCCGTTTGGCAATTCAATTAGCTCAACTATTTTCTTTGAAAACCCACTTGTCAAGTTATTTATTACCTTCCACTGCTCAGATACATCACCTTTACAGTTTTCTAATAATGTTGAATAATAATTGTTTTTTTTGTAAAATTGATCACATTATTTAATTCATTAGTACATTTTGCAAAATAATTTTGAAAAACTGTCATATGGTCTTTTCTTAGAAATTTTATATAATTTTTTACGTCTCTCAAATTTATATCAAATGTTTGGTGTTATCCAGGGACTTAACAATTTAGCCTTTAACAATTTAGAACTACCACCATTTTTCTTGCTACTTCTAAATATACAATTACTTAAAATATCAATAAACTTATAATACAAACAGTATTTACATCATTTTAGATCTATCTATATCTATAAAACCCAATGTATGTTTGTCTGTCCTTTATGCGCTACCAAACCGTCCAGCCGATCGTCATGAAACTTGGGGAAGTTGTTCTATATACCCCAGGGAAGGTTTCTGTCCTATTCCCGTTTCTTTAATCCCTCAGGGCTCCATCCCTTGGACTTCTAAAGTTTCAATGTTAATCAAATAGCAGGATGCATGAAGGTATAATAAGTCAAATATAAAAAGAATATCAGCTGTGGGTTTTAAATATGTCAAAATTAAATTAAACCATGTGTTAATTTTTTTAAACTGTTTATATTTTTTTTTGATTTCTTGTGAAGCTATATTAATTGATTGATTTATTTGATTAACAGCTGTTAAATAAAAACAAATAGAATAAAATTGTAGTAGGCAAAACTTTCAAAATTAAAAATAATTGAGTACAGTAGTAAACTACACAAAACATCAGCTGTTGTAAATTGGATACTGTGTAAACTGAAAGGTTGCTGCACATTTCAATGATACAATCAAAACTCAATATTATGACCGGCGAAGCGGGCGGGTACAGCTAGTGTATAATGTTTAACTAAACATCTGTAACACACTGTTATTTACATTGACAAAATAACAAAAAAAGTCCCCTAACATTTTTCATATTCACAAACCCCTAAGCCTAAATAAAAGATCGCGATTCCTTTCCGTGCAAGACAAACCACAGCAAGGAATAATATCCCACTTTGACCCACTATCAAGGCCAATCGGCGACAGTAGACAGATGGAGGGGCGACAGTAGACAAGTACTTCCGGACGAGCGTCTTAAGAGAAAGAAGAGAGAATGGGAGAATGAGAGGGAGTGATTAGTTTCCTCTACTGCTCACAGGTTGTGCAACCGAACAGTCGAAACTGGAGGTAATTTCGACCTGTTTAACTTGATTGACGACGGGTTGCAGCACGGTCGCTCCCATATTCCGTGTCTCAATATTTAACATTGGATGGAACTATCTTCTATGTATAGTACAATCAATGATTTTACTTAAACTCGTAAAAAAATCACCAAGGTGTTTTTCCGTTGTTAACACGGACTGTGTGGTTAAAATATTATATTTTATTATAAATGGATGTTTTATATTCTCCGTAGCACCCCAGCGCCTGCAATCAGTCGCCAGGACAAGTGAATGCAACCTGCTCATCACAGTCGGACAGACTTTAGCAGTGGCAGACGAGTCACTAAATATTGGAAATGTAGACAAAAACTGAACACAAGGTTGATCCCGTCAGTGCTACTGGAAATAGATGTTCAGTTCTGCTATTGAATTGTGCACCGAGTTTGAGGTTATATTTATTGTTCTCTAAATACTAAGTCATGTCCATGATACTATTGATGTGAATATTTTGCTTTTATTTGTGAGCTTATCATTAATTACCGGTTTCGTTCCAGATTACGTTTGTGTTCTGTTTTAATGATTATGATTGCGTAGTGACTCACCATGTTTTCGGGTGGGAAAAATAAAAGTGAGAGAGACTTTGGAAGAAAGTATGAAAGTGGCAGCGTTAAAAGAAAAAAGAAAAAGGCAAAAGAGAAGTTCACACAAAAGATAAGTGGTTCTTTAGAAAAATATGTCCTACGTACTAAAAATAAAAATAGTGCAGCCATAGCTAAAGCTCCAAGTGACAGTGAAAACCATGAGTCTCATGAGAGTACTCAATCAAATGATTTTATGTTTGCAGCTAGTATATCAGACTTTAGCTGTACTGGAGCTAGGCCTAATAGTTTGAACTCAAGTTTTAAGCCTATTCAAGAATTAAGTTGTACAAGAGATTCATCAAATGAAAATGTTCTGTATAATTATGAAAATAGTAATATTCATACTAAGCACAACAATGCAGATAGTATTGAAATTGACACTCCTATTATTCCTATTTTTAGTAATATAGAGAATGAAGCAAGTTGTTGTAAAGATAGGCATATTATTAATAATACTAACTCACTGACTTTTAATACTGATAGGCTAACTGATTATATTATGTGTGATCCTGACCCGGATGCATGGTCTCTTCCAATTAATGACGAGCAAAGGTTACTAATAATATGAAAAGGGCCAGTGAGAGAGAATACTGACATTAAATATCCAGTGGACCTTGACAAAAGGCATTTTTCAACAACGCATTACACTAGAATTTTAAGTAATGGTGAGAAATAAAACAGGCGCTGGCTTGTTTACTCAGTAAAAGCCGACAAAGTATTCTGTTGCCCATGCAAACTTTTTTCCTCCTCAAACAATGCGTTTACCTATTCTGGTTGCAATGACTGAAAACACATAAGTAAACGTATCAAATCGCATGAGGGAAATTTTGAACATCTTGATAACGTTTTAAAATGGCTTGAATTAGAAAAGGTTAAAAACTAACCAAACTTTGGATTCAAAGTTGTATAACCATTTACAATCTGAAAGGCAACGATGGAAAGATATTTTAGAAAGAATATTGTCCATAATTGCGTATTTAGCTACCCACAATTTGCCATTTCGAGGTCATAGGGAGGACTTACTTACAGGAAACAGTGGCAATTTTTTGGATTTGGTAAAGTTCACTTTTAAGTTTGATCCAGTTATGAGAGGTCATTTGGAACGTATAACAGGTAACAGACTAAATAATCACTACATAGGAAAAAACATACAGAATGAGCTTATAGATTTGATAGCCAGAAGAGTAAAACAGAAATCATAGAAAGGTTAAAACAAGCTAAGTATTACTCAATTATACTTGACTGCATGAGAGATGTCAGTCGTGTAGAACAGATGTTTTTAGTTCTTCGGTATGTTGATGTGAATTCTGGAGATATAAAGGAACATTTTATTGGTTTTATACCTGTAGAAAAAACCACAGGTGCTGACTTAGCTAATTATGTTATCAAATCACTTGGTTTTGAATTGGAGATTGTCGTGGCCAGGGTTACGACAATGGTGCAAACATGATGGGATATAAAAGTGGCGTGCAGGCACGAATACTTGAGATAAACCCTTTAGCCTTTTTCACCCCATGTGGTTGCCATAACTGGAACCTCCTTCTTGGTGATGCTGCAGCATCGTGTACCTCAGCTAAACTCTTTTTTGGAATTTTTCAATGGTTGTACACACTATTTTCAGCTTCTCAGGTGAGATGGGCAGTACTAAAAGCAAGAGTAAACTGAACACTCAAGCTTTTATCAGAAATAAGGTGGGAGTGCAGAATTGGAAGCGTGAAAGCTGTAAGATATCAGCTAAAAGACATATCAGATTGCCTTGAAGTATCTAGTGAAGTATCTAGACTGAAATTACAGGCATAAAACCGATAGAGTACAAAACGCTAGATAAATTAAACTATAAACACAAGATAAAAAGCAACAAAATCGACTTATTTTACATATCTAAAGCACACAATTTCACAATAAAAAAATGCAAAAATACGGAGAGCAAAAAAAAACCAAACGAAAGATTGGCAGTAAAATAATTAAGTGTCATATTAAAATGTCATAACCACTAACGAAACTTGTATTAATTTCATCAGTACGGTATATTTCAATATTAATATAAAGTCTCGTTTCCAGTAGTTAAAACCAAGATAAAATGAACTAAAACGCCTTTAAAAATCCATCTAAATAAAGATCTATTAGTCATTAGACCTACAGGAAATGGTAAATATGCACTATAACATTACGAAAGATCTTGACTCCAATTATTCTATAAGGTTTCAATACAAATCACTAAAAGCTGGTATACAACATTTACAACATTTAGGAAAGCAACGTCATCACATGCTCTTAGAAGGATCAATGGTTCTGATAATAAAATAAAAACAGTATAGAATATAAATAATGACAAAATGCCGTCAAATCTTCGTGATGTCGTAGTCTAATAAATTAAAATAAGACTTCCAATGAGGACATAGATGATCCTCAATCGATTGCATACTTATTTATCTTTTCAGACATAAGTTTACCTACGCTGTACAACAGTACTAACTGTGTGACAAATTCCTCTAAAAGTAATCCCATTGTGAATGGCAGTTCAAAGTTAATGTTTTTACTCGAAGCATTTGATATGGAGGTGGAGAGAGATATTCTTGCGCTTAAATCCAAGCATTCAGAGCAAGTGCGGGCGGTGTTTCTTCACAACTACTACGGCTGGTATATGTTCGGGTAACATCGCACCACTGCCACATCATCAACGTCTCCTTTAAGGCTGGAAGCTTTCCTGAAGCGATAAAGCACGCCATAGTAAGAACAGTGCATAAAAAAGGGATTAAAAGGGTCGAAACCACTACAGAGTGATCGATCTCCACCCTACCTTCTCATAGGTTTTTGAACGTGTCTTCCTGTCCATATTATTGTCCTTCCTTGAGCGCAACAGTCTTCTTTCTCCGAATCAATATGGGTTGACAAAAAATAAATCGACTGTTAAGTGTTGACGCTGTAACACCTTCATATTTTTGAGAAAGCGCAGGTTATTGACAATGGCAAACCATGATTCAGGATATTTTTCTATTTACGAAAAGCGTTTGACACACAAAACACTCCATGAAAAAGAAAAATCAGTTCTCTGGGAATACGGGGTACAGATCGTGTGTAGAAATGCTCCTAAGTAAATGTTAGGACTCAGCAGGTGAAAATCCATTTCACTGATTTAGGGGACTGTTTGTTTTTTTGTTTAACAATTTGATATGTACTGACGCGAAAACCATCCTGTGATTGATATGGTTTCAGGCTGTTTGGATCTTAAGAATTTGTTTGTTTGTTTCTTTTCTTTTGTCTAGCTAATATGTTATTAATGTTAAGGAAACACCATATTTAGCAATTTGTTGAAGAAAACAATACGTCCATTGAATATCGGCGTGGATACCAATGGAGTATTCTCAGGTATTCAATTATTGTCTTCACCTGGTGTGGTGGCAAGAGTTTGAAATTGTTCAGAAGAGATAACAAAGGGTCCAGCTTGTCAGTTCTAATTGGCCATGATTATCGCGTGTGGTGATGAATTGACTCTTTCATTCACCCATACACTATGGTGTGGTAATGACTCTCCACTCATTCATACAGATAGTGTGGGTGTGGTAATGACTCTTAGCTCAACCATATACTCCGCTCATCCATACACGTATGGTGATATGTGAAGGGAAGAGTGTTCATAGTAGCTCACAGTCATGACATAGATGAACTAAAGAACAGAATAAGGACTTATTATTATCAATGCAAAAATATGTTGTACACAGTTTATGACGAATTCACTTTCGTCTATTTGTCGATTGTGCTGCTACTTAGATCATTAAATACACAGGAAAAATTGGTGTAAGTATTTTGTAATCCATTAAACTTTTTAGTATACGTTTATCAATAAATTCAAATTCACGTCATTTTTAAAACACTTTGTTTTATGGACAATAACACATGCCCAGTAAACATTAAAAGTAGGTTACAAACATAATTAAGTGTGTTCGATCGAAATCTATTTTAGAAATTTTTTGAATAAAATTGTTTGTCTTGTTATAAGAGTTTGTCGAAGGAAAAAAATCAAAAAACATATTTTACGGAGATTTGGCTACCTAAAGTGACTAATTTGACTTTTCTTGGTTCCTAATTCATTAACAAACCGTGTGATGTATTTTATTCAAATTTTCAGAATACAGCGGACAAATGGTACAAACCAACCGAGGGGTAATTAAAAACTGTTTTGAAAAGTGTAACCAATTATTATTTTATAACTGACGTCTGAAAAAATTTTGAGTTGATTTTGTACAATTATTTTTGGCCGGAAATGTAGGTTAATAAGACATAACATATTTATTGATAAAGTTTACAATAAATGAGGGAGTTATTCTCCGTTGTGCTCGGGACATGCAGCAAAAGTTCTGTTACTCTCCCATGCCAACAGCAAGGCATTCACTCTGGTACTCGTGGCGACAGTGGCGGTGAAACGTTGAACTAAAACTCCATTCATGCCAGCCTGAGCCGGTCGGACGAACACCCTTTTAAGGGTTCATTGTAAATATAACAGCGTGCCATTGGTTATTGGTGTCAAAATAAAATACATATAACTTTGTGCATAGCCCAATAAAACTATTTATTCTTGCAGTATCAACTTTAATGTTGCATCTTTACATACATAGTATCGGTCTATGAGACATGCTAGTTATTTACGAGCAGTGTGTCTTTTAACTATTCAATTATTTATTGAAAGGAAAACAAGAGAAAATTCTGAAAGGCTGAGTTTAAACGGGTTCAAAAATTACTCTCCAAAATATATATTTTTCTTCTTTAAATAATTACTTAATATAACGACTTTTCCATCATAGAGAACTCTTTAAATTTTTAACAGTCAAGCAAATGACCGTTCAAAATAGTTTTACAAGAAAGTATGTTACACAATGAATTTAAAATCTATTTTATAATTAATGTACTGTCTAATATGTTTATCTAAAATGGAATTTTTGGATGACGATCTTCAAAAATAAAATAAATATTTGTTGAGAGTTAGTTGGCTTTGAATAACATAACATAAATAATGAATCGCCAAAAATATATCACACGAAACATTCGTATAAAACTTTGCTTGGAATGAAAATAATCCTCTGAACAAGACACTTTTTTTAACGAATATATTGAGGTTTTTCACGTCAGCAAACGCTTTGCTGCTATCAAGCACAAGATGGCAGTAGCGGCGTCTTTTATTCTCCTCTAGCCTGTTTCCAGACGAGTTAGTTCACCTCGTTAGTTGCACTGAACCTTTGCAGAGCGCGCCACTTGAATGTTTTCCGAGTGCGCGGTTTTGACTGAGCTTCACTTCACAAAAGATTCCAAAAAATATGAGATGCAGCTACAGTATTCGCTTTGTTACTCTCGCCTCAGCTCTATGTATAGCGTATATTTCTATAAACATCCAAACAGAAATACCTCCCTTTATATTTACACTCTTTTAATTTAATAATATATAGTTACATTTTGTGACTAAAAATAACTTTTTGTTTATAATTCAGGTTTTAAGTTAGTAAATTAGTTTAAGTTATAAAAAAGGCCTCATTATTTGTTTGGAAGAAAGGTTTAAATAAGGAGGACTAGACGAATTTCTAGGTATAATACAAAACGAATGTGAGGTAATTTACGTTAACCCCCTCAAGGTAAGTCCACAGAATTATCTAGTTCAAAATAACCAGATCTATTCTGTTCATAGTAGAATGTTTTACCAACGGAATATGCTGGATACATTTGAACGAGCTCTTCTCTGTTGGTTATATACTTTCTGTTGGTTGTATACTTTAATAAGTTTGAAGTGAGGTAAATGTACGATACGCAAAAGCTTTACCTACCAAAAGCACGTGATAAGACGAGATTTCATGCGTTTGAATAGACTGTTTTCTCCTCAGCATTTCCGTTATTTGAAGTGATAATTAGTTTTCCCATAACGAGATACATGACTAACTTGTATGGCGTCGTCCAACGTCTTATTCAATAAATTACGAAATGTACAATAAATATTCCCTGTACGCGGGAGGGTGGGTAAATATCCCCTGTACGCTTAACGGTACTTGGGTGGATAAATACTACTGTACGTGTAAACACACTTGGCTCTGTAAACAGCAAAGAAACTATTGGGGTGGGAGGGTGGGTAAATATCCCTTGTACGTCTATTGGTACTTGGGTGGATAAATACTACTGTACGTGTAAGCACACTTTGCTCTGTAAACAGCACAGAAACTATTGGGGCGGGAGGGTGGGTAAATATCCCCTTTACGCCTAACGGTACGTACATTTTGCTATTCTTCATTTTTAACCATACTTTTATAGTCCTCCTTACGAATAAAAGATAAAATAATTGCATAACCATTCATATTTTAATTTAACAGAGGAATAAATATGACACAGACTGAGAGATCAAGTACAGAACAGTACGAAATACTATAGTAAAATAATTCTTAAGTTACGCAGTTTTTAGAACATCTGACTATTGGGTGCATTAATTATAGATGTAGATATCATTATATCTATATATTTACACAGGTAAACTTACTTGATGTTTTAAATTATATACAATTATATAAATACGATTGTAATTTTGTTACTATTCATTATGGAATAAATACTGAATAAAATAAATGGTAATTTTAGTCGAGAGAGGTATACAAATTAATTATAATCTTTCGACAGTACCGAATGGTCTGTACATTTCGGCATAGTTATCAGACGAGGTTTAACTACTTCGACTACCTAGTTTGTTTGCTAATTTCGACAAGCAACATTTGACTTACAGCAATGACTGAAAACAATATTAATTTGAACAAATATAAAATAAAACACGTGCACATAACTGAATAATGCAACCAGGAGCTGAGCTATTAGTGTGCATGCATAATCACTTCAGCCACAACCAGACGAAACAACGCTGACTAAATGTCCCCCCAGGAGCTATCTTTTATTCATAGGAGCTAGTTGGCCTATTGTGTTCTGAGGGAAGTTTTGGTTCGTTAGGTTGGCACAATAAACACACCGCTGCATGCTAAGCTTGTGGTGCAATAATATTATCACTTGTTCACCGCTCAACTCGATGGTACAACTTGACATACTATTTTGTGACAGGTTCTTCCTCGTGTCTCAGGAGTCTAAAGAGTATGCGAAAAGGGTTCTAATTAAAATTATATATTTTTATTGTCGAATAGAATTAAATATAAATTTATGATTGGCATAGTTGAAAATGTCTCATTAGTTATTTATTCATACTTACACTAATCAAAATATCAAAATATCAAAATCAAAATATATTTATTTTGTAGTGGACAATTATACAATTGTATTACAATGGTCATGTATAAAAATGATATAACAATTAAAGTTAGGTTGTTATAGCTTAAATTAAATTTCTATTAATTAATAATATTTGTTTACATATTTGTCATTAATAAAACCTATTGTTCCATTAGAAATTCCTCAACAGTGTAGAAAGCTCCACTTAACAAGAAGTGCTGCAGGGAAGATTTAAATTGCTTTTCGCATATTTGCTGTTTTATATGGTTAGGCAGTCTATTAAACAACTTAGGGCCTATATTCTGGGGAAGTGAAGCTGTCAACTCCAATCTATGAGATGACTGCCTGTGTTGATTACAAAATCTTGTACTATAGTTATGTATATTTGAACCGGTCTGAAATTTTGAAATTTTAAATTTGTAAAATATGATCATTTCATATATGTACAGAGATGATAAAGTTAATATTTTAAATGATTTAAAGATTTCTTTACAAGAAGTTCTTCTATTTACACCAGCCATTACGCGGATTGCCCTTTTTTGCAAACGGAACACTCGTATTAATGCAGTATGGGACGCAGAGCCCCAGAGAATAATTCCATATCTCAATCTTGATTCTATTAGTGCCATATAAATTAGTTTCATAATGAAAAAATTACCATAATTAGAAAATCTATTTAGCAAAAATAATTGTGACGATAATTTTGAACAAATACTGTCTATGTGTGAGGTCCACGTAAAGTGTTGGTCAAACGTTAGGCCAAGGTATTTCGTTTCAGTTTGGAATGGAAGCTCAAATTCATTCATAATAATCAACGGATTGGTATCAATAATTCTATAGTTTTTAAAATGTATGCAACTGGTTTTAGCTGGATTTACGTGTAGATTATTAATATTTAGGTATTGGAATAAATTAGTGAGTTGAAGATGACTATCTATTTCTAAATCGGCGAGAGTGTTGTTTTTGATGAGTATAGCCACATCATCAGCATACATTGTTACATTTAAATTGTTCACTGATTTTGTTATACTGTTTGTATATAAGACGAATATAATGGGACCTAGGACAGTGCCTTGAGGAATACCGAAATTGATTTCTATATCACTTGAACGCGCGTCTTTTAATTGAACACTTTGAGTCCTTGACATTAAAAATGATTTGATCCAGTCTAAGGGTATTCCACGTATCCCCAGATTGTAAAGTCTATCGAAGAGTATTTCATGATCGAGACAATCAAATGCCTTCTGCAAATCTAAAAAAACACCTACAGCTTTACATTTCTTATCCAAGGCTATAATAGCTTTAGAAATAAAATTAACCATGGCATCTGTTGTATTTTTCCCCTGTACAAATCCGAATTGTTCTTTACATATTAAGTCATGTTCAGACAAAAAATTTAACAATCTACGCGCAAAAACATGCTCATAAATCTTTGAAAATGTCGAAACGTTTGCAATTGGTCGCCAATTTTCCGGGGAATCACTCTTTCCACTTTTAAATATTGGACGGATTATTGTCTGCTTCAGTTCCTGTGGAAATAAGCCTTCAGAAAATGATAAATTAATTAAATCTGAAAGAGGTTTACAAATGTTGCTTGCACAATGGCGAATAACCCTGTGAGTTATGCCATCGTATCCGGCCGAGTTATTATTTTTTAAATTCATAATAATGTTATAAATTTCTACTGGATCTGTCGGGTTTAAACTGAATGTATTTGGACTATGTACATCATTCATTGTTTGTAGCTTGGGTTCTGTTATCAGTGCTTGTTTTTCTTTACCTAGATTTGCAAAGTAATTGTTGAAACACTCTGGGCTTGGCATGTCAGAAGGGAACTGAACCGTTTTGCTTTTCCTGTCTGTGTCTATTAACCTCCACGCATCTTTTGACAGGTTGTTACTCGTACTCAGTCGTTTGTATAAGTATCGTGCCTTAGCTACTTTTATGATCTTTCTATATATTCTTTTATATGTTTTATAATAATTTATGAATTCTGTAGATTTATTTTGTCTTTTTTGCATGTCTAATTCTTTGAGCTTCTGTGATGAGACGCGGATGCCTATTGTTACCCAAGATTTTATATTAGTTTTATTCCCTATTCTCCCCTTTTTTAACGGACAAGTTAGTGACAAATTATAGTTGAAGACATTTAAAAATCTTTCAAATTGTTTTTCGGAATGTAAGCTCCCTTGATGTATATTCCATGTTTCCTTAGATAATATACTATTTAAAGAGTTTAGATTATTTTTGCAAGTATTACGTAGAGTGAAACTGTTTTGGTTGCTATTACGTGTGTTGAGAGTGCGATTGTTTAATCTGAAATTTATTATTTGCCCAAAATGATCTGATAATCCCGTACCAATTACTTCAACCTGCAGCATCTCTTTATCAACATTTGAAATTACATGATCAATCAACGTGGATGAGGAGCTTGTAACTCTTGTAGGTGAGTCAACATATTGGATTACATTAAATTCATTCATTAAATCTTTCAATCTTTTTGTAACACAGCTATCTTTTAACCAATCTATGTTCAAATCACCAATAATTAAACAATATTTATTTTTATTAGAAATATGTTTTGATAAAAGATTATACATATTCTCAAAAAAAGAATTGACATTCAAATAGCATGGTGGTCTATATACACCAATTAAAATTAAATTGTTTCCCTCTTTATTGCATATTTCAACTCCTGCTGTTTCTAATATCATTTCCTGACAGAAGCAATTTACATTCAATTTATTCAAAAATAAGTTACCCTTTGCAAGAACAAATACACCTCCACTACCTTTATGGTTAAGCCTAGAAAAATCACAAATTACTTCGTATTCATGAAAGTTAATACTATATAACTCAGCCTTCTTTAGGCCGTGTTCGCTTATTACAACAATATCAGGTTGTTCTTTCTGCAAAAATATATGAAGTAAATCAATTTTATCCCTGATATATTGAATATTAAGATGAAATATTTTTATAATATTAGTTTTTTGTGTTTATTTTCTTCATTATTTGACTGAATTAAATTGTGATTTTTCATGCTAGCAGATAATCTTTCTTTGTCATTTATTGTTCGTTTAAAAACAATGAATGAATATTTAAAAAAATCAATTATTCGCTAATTTTTTTAATTTTATTGTTTTTGTGATGAACTTGGAGACCATCCAATAATTTTATGATGAAAAAATATGCTTTAAGTTATTTCTGAAAAAGACGGAAAATTTAAAGTTTCTGACACTGTTCAACTCTAACCACAAAATAACTATTACTTACGGTAATAATAATTTAGTCCAATAAATTTCCCACCCTTTAAACGACCATAACGAACGAACTCTCGGTGGCACCATAGGCGAAAAGGTTTTTGGAGTCAACTCCCTACCCTAGAAATGAAACTCTGGTTGATCCACTTTTCCCCTGTTAAAGCAAACTTTAGTAACCAACCGATGTCCCAAGGAACACAACTCTCGGTGGCACGATAGGTAAAACGTACTATGGAGGCCAACTACCATCCCTATCAATGAAACTCTGGATGACCCACTTTTCCTCATGTTAAAGCAAACTTTAGTAACCAACCGATGTCCCAAGGAACACAACTCTCGGTGGGGAAATATTTAAGGATTTTCATAAAATTTTTTATATCTTCCAATATATAAGTGTATTAGTAACATCTTCTTATTTTGCTTACTAGCTTCTATGTATTTCACTAAAATAGTAAAAAATTATATTTTGTAATTAATGCTTGGATGTCTGCTTCTAAAACATTTTAGCTAAAGGAAAGAGGTCCGTTTGTAGGAAAAATAAAATGTAGGCCTAAGGCCAAGTTTTCTGCAAAAGTATTGCTAGCATTTTGGATCCAAGTTATTGCTAGAGTTTCCTTCGTTTATATGAATTCCTAGTTCTAATTCACCCAACTCCAGGGCTTAAGTAAATTAAAATCCTTAAAAGTAAATTACTCTTTGTTCACCCTCACTTGTAATGAAGACGCATTGGATGACACTAAGCTGTAATAAATAAATGTATTATCACTGCCAGACTATAGAAGATACATTGAAGGTACACTCACCTCTTGGATTGCAGCCACGTTGAATAGTCTCAGCAGACAGTTATTGAGTAACTACTGAATGTAAAAAAAATATGATACTCGAGTTAATATCGGTAATTCGAAACACTTATGTTACAGAGTTCCTATCCTAAAATTAGAATTAGACTACTCGGTCAAAATATCTTGAAAACTCCTTGCACTAAAGTAATTAATTTACTAAAAAATATTTAGTAAAAGTTATATAAATAGTTTTGAAAATTAAACAATGTAAATAACTTGGAATGTATTACTATAAAATACACCTAATTACTCGTAATATGTATGTATAAATCAGACTACCGTATGTTTTGTACACAAACTCGAAAATCAGTGAATGGATTCCCTTTCTTTTTACACAACATTGCATTTATATACAGGAGTGTTTTATATTTTATTTCCTACAATTGTGAACGGGAACAAGGCATTTCAAGCATTTCACAACTTAACCACTTTAAAAAAAATGGAACATAAATGTCAGTGCTGAAAAAGTGAAACTTTGCCAAGATGATTTACGTGCATATTATATCCAAATCATATCCCGTAATTTATTACTGTGACCAGATTATTTTTTTTATATATAAAATCAAGTAAAGAGTCAACCATAATTTAAATTCAATAATAATACTTTACATTTCCATTAGTTAATATCAGACTAAGCCACAGCATTGTGTGCCCGGGGTAAGCCAGTAAGGATAATTAAAGAATAATTCATACCAAGAAAATAAACTTTTTGTATTTTTCTTAGCTTAAAATTAATAAAATAGAATTTCAAAGATCTAAATTGCTAATAGTGCAATTTAGTATAAGTAGCTCAGTGAAAGAGAGGTATGAGTGTGATAGAGTGTTTGATGAGTCAGACACGAATTGGCTTTTAGTAGTAAGTGTGCCGAGCTCTTCACTATTGATGCTCTCAGCGATCGAGTATCATTTTAAGTACATTTTGTTCACATAAATGCGTGCTTGAACAGTTCTTTCGATCTTCCAAGTAGTGCAATCGATATACTGTATTATTATTTAAATTACAATGAAACGCACTTAAAAGTAAACCAATAATAAGTTAGGTTATAAAAAGAATAATTTTATAACTAACTATACGATTATGAGTGATAGTCTTGATTGAGTATAATAAATGGTAATGGGTATTAAGAAGAAACACTTCAGCCAATCAGAACTATCCATTTCGAGTATTCTGAAAAAAAGTTGGGTTTACTTTCAACATACCCATGACTGTTAATAGTTAATTAAAACTATTAACAGTCATCTTGATTTTAATTTGACTAACTGAAGAAAAAAACCACACACTTTCTTGCGGAAAACAAGAATAGTACACGTCAATTGAACTAAAATTGTCCCACATTCCCCCCATATCTAGATCACATTCAGACTTACAAACCAGAATTCATAAAATTCATACAAATACTCCCACCTACTACGATGGATTCAACCTCCTGATTGGGTGGTCTCCCAATCGTACTCCAGGTACAAGTACAGTTGTACCTCTAGGCCACAAAACCGTAGTGACCTTCCAATGTTACTAATTGACACGTAGTTCACATATTCCTATGCTAGAGAAACTATTTTGCGTCATTACTACTGATTAACTACTACGGCTCGGATAAAATACTACTGCGTTGTTTCATATGAAATCAATACATTGTTCTTTCGTTAAAATAAGTAAAAAAAAGTTCAACCAACGTTTGCAACAAAGTTAGTGGATTGTAATTAAATGATATTTTGTTTGTAGGAGCGGAAACAAAGTGGCAGTCACCACACATGACTGGAGTGCACATTGCCTGTTATTATTAATCTAATTACATTACACTGATTGATGTCGGAGGCCACATGAAAGCGCTAGCACCGCAGTAGCGCACCAATTAATGCAAGGGTTATGCATTCGGATTCCAGCCAGTGTTAATCCGTTATAATTACGTCTTTGACATCAGATCCTTATGTTAAAGCCGTTATTACATTATATCACACAGATTAATTGACCGACATTTCAGTTCTTTGTGGGAATTTAATGTTAAACAAATTCTTAAATTGAAAATAGTAGAAGCTGTTTAATTTATTTAAAAATATATCACAATCAGATATGGGCTTCATTTGTGCATTTCCTTTATACTATTGTGTCAACAACCCCATTTTTCTTTTTTCAATTTAGTACCGTTAAATGAAATACAGCACAAGTAAACGTCACAAAACACAAATTGATTACAATAAAAGTACAAAAGGCTAAATGTATTACAATACAAGCACAAACATCTTACAATACAAGTGAAAAATTCATAAATAAAAAAGCTATAAAATTATATTTATAGTTTGTTGTATAAAACTATACTCACTATACATAGCTGTCATTCAAATGTTCCTATTGTTAATATTTGATTAGTTTGAGATATTTTGTTTGATTGCGTGTTCAATTTTTATTGACGACAGAAATATAATTTAATGTCTATAATGGAATTGTATTGTTGTACTGTACTAATGAAATGTACTATTGTGTGCTTGAAGGCAATAGATAATTAAGGTCCTGCACGCAAATAAATTTGAATATGTATAGTGTATTTATGCTACTTTGTAATTGGGCACAAAGCCTGTTTTGTAGTTATATTATGAAATAAATAAAATTGTTTTCACTCATAGATTGTTTTTATAGATTATTTTTTGTGATCACGCGCCAGTTCACAATGTTTTTACTGTAATTACTAATAAAAAATTAGGCTCGATTCGGGGTAGTTGAAAAATTACAAAGAACGCAACAAATACAACTGAATAAAATAATCTATTTGATATATTTTTATAATATTATAAATAACTATATAGTTATAGTATATTTATTGAATGACCCGACTTGACTTCAGAGCACTCTTACAGTAAATGCTGGAACTACGAAGATTTGAGGAATGCCACAACCAATGACGTGATAATGAGGGCCAGCCGCAACCATAGCAACGTCTTTACGTCTTGTATTATTACAATGTTTCAGTTATCTAAATACTTGTTTTATGTACTTGTTTGATGTTGTGAATTTGAGTGAACAGTTAAATTTTTGTTTCATATTGTTAAAGATTATTCGTATAGCATTATTTAAGTATCGTTATTGTATTTTGTTAGAATTATTGTCTATCATGTGTCAAACGCAGTACTCTTGGCAACGCCGCGTGACAGAGCTATATTGATATGCTACTAAGTACGCTCATGTCAAGTCGGAACATTTATAATAAATAATGAATAAGTAAAAAAATAAAGAGACAAGAGTGTTAGGAGTTTGGTTCCACATTAATAGGACGGATGTTCTTCGTTACTAATAGGACGGATGTTCTTCGTTACTAATAGGACGGATGTTCTTCGTTACTAATAGGACGGATGTTCTTCGTTACTAATAGGACGGATGTTCTTCGTTACTAATAGGACGGATGTTCTTCGTTACTAATAGGACGGATGTTCTTCGTTACTAATAGGACGGATGTTCTTCGTTACTAATAGGACGGATGTTCTTCGTTACTAATAGGACGGATGTTCTTCGTTACTAATAGGACGGATGTTCTTCGTTACTAATAGGACGGATGTTCTTCGTTACTAATAGGACGGATGTTCTTCGTTACTAATAGGACGGATGTTCTTCGTTACTAATAGGACGGATGTTCTTCGTTACTAATAGGACGGATGTTCTTCGTTACTAATAGGACGGATGTTCTTCGTTACTAATTCCTTAAAACTTCTTATTCCGCTGTAAGAGTATTTAACAGCAGAATGTAAGTCATCGATTGTTGAAGACACTGTAACAAACATGTATTGTACAATTATTGTAAATGCTCATCATAGTTCTTTTACATAATTCAAGTAACATTAAATTGTTTTAACACCAATAATAGTTCTAACCACGAGACTTTTATAACTATTTGCAAGACTATATATATATATATATATATATATATATATATATATATATATATATTATTCTTTTAAAGTAAACAAACGCAGAATAAGAGCATTTTTGAATTTATTAAATCAAAATTTGTTGTTCGGGATATCCTAACTTTTTTACATATTGAATTTTTTAACGACACTGAATCTAATAAGAATGCTCGTTTGAATTATTTTTCAACGTTCCAACATTAATGATTTTACAAACACGCTCTTTAATTAATATATTAAATTTGTTCATTTTTAAAACACTGTGCCCTAAACTGATTTCCAACGGTGACTACATTGTTCCAAGGATCGTCTTGATAAGAATTAATTTATTTCGTCAGTAACACACAGTTAGATGAAGTAAGACAGAAATGTCAGGTTTACATAAAATATCTTCCAAGATTTGGCATTCAAGTTAACTAACTAGAACATTCGAACAGGAAGAATCCACAGTGTAGAGACACTTTACAAATAGTTTTGAATTTACTTAAAAAGACTTCCGATGACTTTTAGGTGCCGAGGTGAGGAGTTAAACAGCTGTAAAGCCGAGTAATGGAGATCCTTCTATCGGAGACGATTCTGTAAACGGGGTACACCATATTATTTATATTCAGAGTATTGTATAGGTCATTTGCTCTGTTTTGTGTAAATTGTCTGCTATTGTTCTTTGAAAAGACAATAATGCATAAACATAAATACTAAGTACTAGGGAGTGTCAGAACATTTAATATTAATATTAAAAAAATATTAATATTAAAAAAAAATAATTAAATAAATTTTTTATTTAATATTAAAAAAAGGCTTGCAGTAAGTCCTACTACAATTTGAAATGATGACATTGCTTTGTTGTTTAACCCCAAAGAATTACATTCGTGGAAGACATGTTAGTTTGCTTGCAAAAATAAATAAATATAAAACTTCAGTTATTTATGCATTGCACAAATTCGTTATCCAGATTCATACAGTATGGATATTGTATATTTAAATTTCGAATACAGTAGTTTATTAAAAAGATAAAGATTTCACGTCGCTGATAAAAAGTAAGTAACGTAGATGTACCGTGTAAAATATATATTTAATCATATGGTATATTGAAAATTCCGTAGTGATTGCCAAAGATACATTTTTCTACTTAGCTTAATATAAATTTAAACAGCCTACAACTTCTCTTATACTAATACATTTACTAAAAATGCATTAAATTGTTTAAATTCCCTACAAAATGTTCTAAAATAATCATAATGAGATAAAAATCTATAGTAAAAAATAATCTTTATTTAACATTTTTCTTACTTTAAATACTCACTCTAAGGAAAATCTCATGTGAAGCCGAAAAGAGTCCCGCAGCAGTAAGATGCACCGGATGCTTGTACACTTCCATCATGATGTTCAGGGAGGTCTTGAAGCTTCGTGACCGCTTGTACCAAGGACATTGGTAGACGGCCCGGTACAACTGTTCGCACTGGAGAAAACATTCTATCACAATAACAATAACAACAAAACACTAAAGGACACTATTGAATGACAAGAAATTCAAAAGATAATACAGTTAGTCGGTAAATGTATTAAATAACGCCACTTCATTGTTCCGTGTACACTCATATTATGATCAATTTACTATAATACTAAATATATTTATATGCACTAAACAATACTGAATTAAAGAACTAATTATCACAGGTTGTAAAGAACCAAAGTATACAGAGACACAGTAACTTGATATTACTACTGGATAATAGGAGATACGATGCAATATTAATGCATAACCATGCAGAACTATAAAGGGGCATTAGAACAGGTACGTGACCTGTATTACGCGTATTGTGTAGAATACTCTATTGTTTCATGTTATAAAACACCACTGCATGATTTTACATGTACAAAGGCTAAAATTACATAGTAACAAGTAAATGGCACACGTAACACTTGGACATGTAGTAATATCAAATCACAAACTAAGGTTTCATTATTAAATGAAAATACTGGTTGTAACATATGTTGAAATCAAACCCTACTGCATGTTCACTTGTGTTTCAGTGCTAAACTGTAGGCCTACAATTACATTTACAAAAGTTCACTAATATGCTGTATGTGACGTAAAAGCCTACTGACAACATATCACTACTGTATGGACACATCACTACAGACATATGAATATTCAATTTAGTGAGGTTATGTATTTAGTAGAAACTATAGCACGCTTGAATAGTGTAGATCAGTACTTAACTATAGTACAACAGTACAGTGTAGGTACTGAAACTGTCCAACAGGGTCCTTAATAAATAAGATGATTCCAGTTCTGGATACCAACTGTTCTTTTATTTATACACTCTAAATTACTAAATTAAACACTATGAAATATTCAAAAACGTAAAACACTAGACAGACACTAATTTGTCACTTGAAATTAATCACTAATATTACCAACTATTAATGTCACTTATCACAGCCTGTGTTTACGCCATATTGGTACGCAACATTGGTCGGTGTACTGTCACAAGACTGGGACTGACTCTGGCTCTCTGACAGCGTAAATTACACTGTCACTGACTCACATTGACTAAATGTCGGGTCAGCGGAATATTGTGTTTATATAACGCAGATTTGTAGGCCCAGAAGGTTCTGGAAATGCTGAAGTGATTTCTGGGAGGGGGATCTAGGTCTTCCTACGTCAGGAAAGGTCTGGATTCACCTTCAGACGAATTATCCAGGAAAGGGGTGCAATGACCTAGGGGTTGCCGAAAGTGATTGATGTAATCAGTAACAATATTTACTTTTATAGATCTTATTTTGATCTGTTCAAAGCACTATATTACTGCCTATGTCTCAAAATACAATAATATAATAAACTAGATAAACAAATAGTATTATTTCATTAAAAAAACCTATTTGATGGTATTTAAAAATTAAAATCATTAAGTATTACCGTGTTAGTGAGTCGTTGTCCGTTCCAGCAGTATGTATACATAACACAGTAAGACAGGATTGATATAGAAATATTCTTCGTAAGTACTTTTTGAAGATTAGTTGTCTGAAAATGAAATTCTTATAATAGAAATATTTTATGCAATATGTTCAATGTCCAAAATAACTATATTTGATTATTAACTAGAGCTGGTGTAAAATTAATCAAAGGATATTTATTATTTATATAAATAACCAAAAGCAGATCCCGAAAGAAAAAAAAACTCAAATACTTGTCCCCTAGGCTTAAATTATAAACATGTCACATAAATGTAATTTTTAACCTTGTAAATAATACAAAAGAGATCAAATTGTTTTAGTTACTATGCCGTCAACTGAATTTCCTCTTCATGTCATTATATGAGTACTTCTGAAAGTGTCTATGAGATTATCAAGCATTAAATCCGCTCACTTACTTTAAAGGTTTTTTAAACAGTTTTTGTTATTTCTAGAAAATCATGACGTTACTATTTTATATTTAAATCAGAAAATCGTTCAAATAATATTACATAGTACTTAAAAAAGTTACTGTCTTTTAGAGACAGCCTAAGGGATCTTTTGGAATCCAATTGGAACTGATTATCAATAGTTTCACCGCGTAATTTCAATACAGACGCCAATTTACACTGGCAATACAACATACCCTGTATATATAAAAGACACCCGGTGTTCTTTTATATATACAGGGTGTCCAGCTTCGACTGTCACATATTTTTAAGGATGGTTTGTCACGTCAATACAACCAAATAATAACATAACATGTGTCTTTTCTTGATTCGTTTTATGTCTTTATCTCTTTTTTACAATCATTTTAATATCTCAAAAATCTGTTTACAAGAAATACTGAATTTTTTGATATGAGGGTTGATCTTAGTAAAATACATTTCTTGTATCTAAGATTATCAGTTTCAAAGGGACTGCTGTCTAAAAATTTCAAAGTCAAATATAAAAAAGACCTACACATTTTACTCCAAAATATTAAAATGCAATATTTGTTGAGTAAATTATGCCAAATTCAACGATATGCCAATGTTAAAGATCAGGTGATGTATAACAGAGGAAATTTATTTGTTGTTACTGAAAGCATTGTTATCTCTGGCGTTTGAAATTTTTAAATCGAAATATATCTTGTAAACAGTTAGGTTCATCAATTTTACACAAATACAATAATTGTTAGTTAATTTTATTACTAATCTATTGCTAACTTAAATTTTGTTGTAAGTCTATTATTAATTGGAGGTCTGGCAAAACATGTATGTTACCGCATTCCCAGGATGCTGTAAGTACTTGCAAAAATTAATGTACCAATAGATTTGTAATAAAATTAACTAAACATTTTTGTTTTTGTGTAAAATTTATGAACCTAACAGTTAACGAGATATTATGATTTAAAAGATTTAAACGACCGCCACATTAAGATGGCTACAGATAACTAAATGTCTATTTTAATATTGCAAAACAGTGCTGATGTGAAGAATTGTACGAAAGTTCAAGTAAATTGGTCAAACTGTTATTGAGTTATTATTATTATTTATTTATTTTCTTTTAATTATTTTGTACAAAACACAATATACACTATTTGTAGATAGACACTAAATGGAGCGAACTTAGATAAAATATTATCCTTAATTTTATACTCTAAATTAGTTGTAGAACTCGCAAATATAGCCCTGACAGCTTTTTATTTACACCGTGAATATTTATTTTACTACATTATAATTGTTTACCATGTCACAAAAAACTAAAATGTTAATTTGTCGTTTAGAGGAATTTTACGTATAAATTGAGATTTTCTAAAAAAAATTGCCCCTCAATTAGGTTATATTACAAGTTACAACAATGAAATCTAGTTTCAGAATTGTGATAACAATAATAGCACGTCAACCACATACATAAGCAACCATGATACAAATCAGATAACGGTAATTTGTGAAATCTCATAGTAAATGATTAAGACATTTAATCTGATATTTTAAAAGATCTTGAACCTTACAAACGTACCTAAACTCATAAAGTATAATACTTCGTTTTATGGAGATGAGCAAATAGTAGAGTATATAGCTGATTTAATGTAAATAAACTTACGTAATAGATGTAGAAAACCGACACACAGGAGTGAAATACGTTGAGTATAGACTGTACCAAAAACATGTAGCTGTGGATACGAGATACATTTTTTAAAACCCTGAAACACAGGAGTGGAATATGTGAGAGTAGTATAAACAAAAAACACGTAGCTGTAGATACAAAATACTTTTTTTAACACTAAAACACAGGAGCGGAAAACGTTGAGGGTAGTTTATGCCAAAAACATTTAGCTATGGATACAAGTTAATTTTTCTTTACCCTGAAACATAGGAGTGGAAAACTTTAAGGGCTGTCTATGTCAAAAACAATTTGCTGTGGATACGAGATACATTTTTTAAACCCTGAATCACAGGAGTGGAAAACGTTGAGAGTAGTCTGTGACAAAAAATTGTGGTAAGTCTGTGCCAAAAACGACACTACCACTGTACGTATAATGGTGAGTATATGGGTCACTATACTACTACTGTACGTGTATGGGTACCCACCTACCCAGGTGGGCCGCGACACTGCCATTATACTTGTATGGATGGATAGGTGGGTCACGACACTACCACTTTACGTGTATGGTGGGTAGATGGGTCATTATACTACTACTGTACGTGTACGGGTACCCACCTACCCAGGTGAGCCACGACACTGCCATTATACTTGTATGGATGGATAGGTGGGTCACGACACTACCACTGTACGTGTATGGGTTGGTAGGTGGGTCATTATACTACTACTGTACGTGTACGGGTACCCACCTACCCAGGTGGGCCACGACACTGCCATTATACTTGTATGGATGGATAGGTGGGTCACGACACTACCACTGTACGTGTATGGGTTGGTAGATGGGTCATTATACTACTACTGTACGTGTACGGGTACCCACCTACCCAGGTGGGCCACGACACTGCCATTATACTTGTATGGATGGATAGGTGGGTCACGACACTACCACTGTACGTGTATGGGTTGGTAGGTGGGTCATTACACTACCACTATACATGTATGTGTGGGAAAATGCCACTCTACGTGTAGGTGGGTCACTACTAGGTGGTATTTGTTTTTATTTTATTTGAACAGTATTAAATTTATGTAAATTTATACGTAAGTTGTACATAAATCAAACTGCACGTTTATAAACTGCAAGCCACGTATATAAGCTGTGGGTGCAAGATACATTTTCTTTTAATCCTGAAACACAGGAGTTGAAAATTTTTAGAGTGCTGTATGTATATAAAAAAAATCACGTATATGTGGATAAAGATACATTATTTAAACCCTGAGTGGAAAACTTTGAGGGTAGTCCATGTCGAAAACATGGAGCTGTGGGTGCAACATACTTTTTTAATAACCCTGAAACACAGTCTGTACCAAACATGTGTTATTTTAAAACAACTCAAAATTAAATATCTATACTTGATTACTGTTTTATGAAACGTTATCATAATTATTTTTTCAAGTGAACAGATTATATTGGTCATAAAAAACTATATAAAGTGATAGGAAATACAAATTTACTTTATTGAATACAAAATAATACAAAAATTAAGCTCTTTTTTTATTACTAAACATTAGCAAAGTATGTAAAGCACTATTATAAATAATAACAACTATAAACGATCACTAAACTTATTAAAATGTTACTATAATACTAATCAACAAGAAAAGCAATACTGGAAGGAGCGATATTCGTGTATTATGTACGGATAGATAAATGAAACGTAAATGTATTTGTTATTCAACATCGTTTATACCATTCAGCCAGCAAAATTAGGAAAAAAGAGTTTTCATATGCATACTTTCATTGCACTGTAGTAAGTAAATAGCAACCTTTTGAAGCTATTTAAGCAAAAAACCATAACAGGTAACAGTAGTAAAATCCTTCCAAGTCGAGTTTTTTTCTGTTCCTGCAAGTTCAATTTTTTTTTTACCTTTTCACTTTATACTATACGAATTTATGAAGAAGTTTGATAAATGGGATTTCCTAACATTGAAGAATCGCGTGGAGTAATAAATCTAAGACTGGCCTCGATAGTGAAAGAACATTAGATTGTATTCTCGGATAGATAAGCCATTGTGTAAAATAGAAAATAATGTAGTGGAGCATACGATGTTGATTTCCTTTTAACTGAAAATCATTGTTATAGAAAGGTGTAATGTGATTTCATGTTTTAGACTGAATATAAAATGAATTCGGTAGTTTTGGGCTTGTTACAACAAGTCTAATACCAATACTGTGCGAATATCTTAACCGTCATGTTACTGACAACAAAGACACTGAAAATGAGAAAAAATAATACTGAACATGCATAAGTTTCATGTTCTGTAGAAGTAAGAAGATATTTTTAAGCTATTCAGTAAAAATGTCAATAAAGGTATCAGTAATAAAATCCTTCCAACTCGAGTTTTTTTATCTAGTAAGTCAAATATTTTTTACTGCTTTACTGCACTCTAATTCCTGATTTAAAAAAAATTATAGAAAGTTTCGAGGTACAATGCTGCATAAAATTAAGACAAATGTCCATCGAACAGTAGATTGGTAAATCTAATGTCTCCGATAAAGATTATTTAAATTTTATTTCTATTTATTTTAACCCATGTTTTGAGGTTAATTTTGGCTACAGAAACGTGCGAGTCATAACAGTATATAGGTATGATCTGTAGATTGTCAGCGTGCAAGTGCAAAGAAGACAATAGAAGTTGAGATAGATATCACAATGACTTTCATCAATTTGAGTGACCAAACTTGGAATCGGTTCCATAACTTTTGTGAAAACTAAATTAAAGCTGGACTACAGTCTATAGGATTCCATAAAGGAGTAAACTCGTTTATGAATCTATGCTTTCAATTTATGCAGATAAGGCTGGCAAAATAGTTATAGGTCTGAAGTCGGTGAGATTTTTAGAGTAAGTTATTTTAGGAAGTAGTCGTAAAATATCTAGTTTCGAAATTTACAACGAATATGTTAAGAAAGAGGTGATAGTATCTCATGCATTGGGTGAAAGAGAGTATACAAAAACCGCTAAGAAAGCTAATTAGTTTACCATAATAATTCTAGTAATTAGGTAATTGATTAACTAGTAAATAAGTGAAACACGTACTATTTTGGCCATCATGGAATTTTGAGTATAACCTCAAGTTCCAACCTCATTGATCTGTTCAACCATGTGTACGTATTGCAAACGATTCCTCTGATTATTTGTTATATTACGAATATTGCCAAGTATGATTCTTAACGCCTCATAAAGGCATTTCTATTAACATAACAACAATAATATTTATTTACTAAAATCATGTATTAAAACAAAATCTACGTCACGTACAGCATTCACAATTTAGTAAATTCGGTAACCTTAGGAATCTTAGATAAGGGGTCCATCCATCACATTAAATATAAAAAGAAGACATTTTTCGGCACTTTAAAGACATATCAGGCGATTTTATGATATCTAAAATAATTATGGGCGTTTGTAAAAAAATTTATGTATAACGAGGGAACAGAGGAAAGTCCAAATAACTTTGTGAGGTTGGTAGAAATATCATGAATAGACGAAACAGCTTGAATATGAATTGTTTAAAAATGTTATTTTAATTTTTAGTGCAACTAGAGACAATAGTATGTTTACGACTGGAAATAACAAACGTCTTAATTCCAGAGAAGTGCAAATCTCAGAATAGATGTTTTCTTTGCGGAAAGCCAGGTATATAAGCATATTATCTCCAAGCCTCTAAGAAAATATTGCCAAATTTACTATAAATATATTTATAAATATATTTATAAATATATTTATAACATTTACTATTAGGGACATTTACAAAGGTGAATAAAATAAAATATAGTAAAACAGAGAAATTAAACTTGTAATTTGTCTAAAAATCATCATTATACTGGTATTACGTGACATGATTATCAGTTGAGTGTTTTAAGATATCAGTGTTAAACTTAAGATATGTCAGAATTTGATACTTCAACGTAGGTGGAACGAAGTTATTTTTCATTTTGACCTCAATGAAAGCAGAGGAATAGTTCACTTAAGGCTTAAGAGTAGGAATACATGTAAAAATATTATGTTAGGTTCTGAAAATAATTAAAGCAATATGTATGAAAAAGATTTTTGTAAAAAATATTTTGCCGTTTATTTCTTAAAAGCCAACAAAACTGATATTTATCATAATTAGTATTTCTTTATACAGGGTGTCCTGCCTGGACTGTCGCATATTTGAGAGGATTGTTTGTCAGGCAAAAGGATACAAGCTAATAATGCCATATAACATGTATTCTTTCTCAATTCCTTTTCTGTATGTGTTTGTGTTTTTTTTACAACAACTCGAATAACTAAAAAATAATTTAATATAAAATACCGAATTTTGGTAAAAAGGCTGTATGTATAGGATTATCATTTTGAAAATGGCGGCTGTCTAAAAGTTTCAAAGTCAAATTAAAAAAAAACTACATATATTACAAAAGAAAATTTAAAATACATTATCTACAGACTAAATTATGCTAAATTCAACGATATGCAGTTCTAAAAAGATCGTATGATAAATAACAAAGTGAACATATTTTTTTGTGACCGAAAGTATTATCAACGTATGACGGTACTGTGTACCATCATCTGGTCTACAAAAATTTTTGGGTAATACTGGATTTGTTGTTTTATTTACATTTGACTTTAACACTTTTAGACAGCCGCCATTTTGAAATTGATAATCCTAGACATACAGCCTTTTTACATGGAATGAAGATAAACTTTCACACCAAAATTCCGTATTGTATGTCAAACGGTTTCTGAGTTATTCAAATATTTGTCAAAAAACACATTCAGACACTCATACAGAAAACGAATCGATAAAAAACACTTGCTATATGGTACTATTTGCTTGTATCAAGCCAATACTACCTAAAAAATAATCCTCTAAAATGAGTGAAAGTTGAGGCTGACCTGTAAATCTTTATTTAGCAATTAGATTATATTTTACCTAAGAATAAAATATTAAAACCATAACAATAAGTACAAACCGTAATTATTTTACTCATACCTTCGAATCACCATATGTCTCTCGACGAAAGAGCCAATGAACATTCGAGTTCGAGTTTCAGTGTTGTTGAAGGATACCTGTGATGTAAATAAAGCTTCTGTCTGGGGAAACTGAAAACTTTTGAAAGTGTCGATTAGATGGTTAAGTTCTTTGCAAATGCAAGTTGTAGAAATTACCAAAAACGGTCCCCAAAACACAAAGGTCATCATCACAAAAGGTATAAATAATATTTCTATAGTCCAAGTATATAGATGTACTTCAAAATCGTTTCTTGCGAATGGGACCCACAGCGTGGCCGGTGTGTCACCGTAGTACACACACCCACTCAAGTACACCACTAAGGACAACCCTAACAGAGCCCACAGTGGAAGTACGTTGCGACAGTCAGCCAGGGTCATGTCATTAAATGTCACAAACGTGCTTTCTATGACTGTCATAATGTTTTTCAATTGTTTGGATGTAAGTTGAACTACAAAAATGCAATAATACGAATAAACTGCAACTATAAGAACAGACATCATTTCTAATATACCTTCCCAATTTTTTTCTAACGCGTAAATTCCTACCTTTACAAAAGCCATAGTAAACAAAGGTATCCACATCGTCATAACAACAACTGGCCAAACCTTTTTTATGACGAAATTCTTTGAAGTATGTATGGGGTTGCTGTAAATAAAAGCTGCAGCACAGTTTAAAGTGAAAATAGTAGCTTTAAAAAATAACTTAACGAAATTACGTTCCATTATAACAATAACGGATCAGAAAGTATGTTTGTACCGTTGTAAACTTGGTGCATGTAACGTTTGGGGAAAACCTCTGTCTTTATTTACGCTACAGGTCTCAGAATTATTGATACAGCTTTGGCGAAACAGTATGAAAAATGCAAGATGTTATTCTGACTCTGGCATATCTTTCATATCGATAAATATCGTAACTTTAATCACGCATTATTCTACTCTTGCTGCGTTTCCCACCAAAGGCATTTCCACTAAATAATACCATAAACGATTTCCAATTAATTTATCATATGAATTTATTCTAGACAACAATCTACTAAATCATATAAATTGTTTTTATATGTTATGTGTTTATCTTACTCTCCACCTTTTTTTAATCTATTGAAACATAAAGAGATAATGTAGTGCCATGCATGTACGAACTATTGCTCACATTACCACCTTATATAAAACGAAATTAAAAAGTGAAAATAGTTAGATATCCAAAAAACAAATAAGTAAAATAAATAAATGAATTATCAAAGTGTTCATCTTTTCATAAACATTGTTAGCCTTAAATTTCAAAGGCAAGATTGAGCATCATGAATCACAACTTTAAAAATAAGTCCACAAATTATTTATTAATTTGTTGTCTTGTAATTTATTGTTTACACGTCAGAAAATAATATATTGATAATTCAGTGTTATTACGTGCTTGTAAAATCAATTGTTATACCCAATAAATGATGAACGAGTGGATGGTGCGTGAAGGAATTTCCACATTAAACCTAACGGGATTCTTAAACATTCCGAATACAGCGTTAAGATTTGTATGAATACTCAGCTGTTTACTGGGTAAAAAGGGGTTGTCACACTCAGGATACAGCACGGAGGTACTTCCTCACATTCGGATGTTTACACAGTGTAGAGGCGTTGTTACACACCTATGATCTCAACAAAAAGAGTTGTTACACACTCAGGATACACCACGGAGGTACTTCCTCACATTCGGATGTTTACACAGTGTAGAGGCGTTGTTACACACCTATGATCTCAACAAAAAGAGTTGTTACACACTCAGGATACACCACGGAGGTACTTCCTCACATTCGGATGCTTACACAGTGTAGAGGCGTTGTTACACACATATGATCTCAACAAAAAGAGTTTTTACACACTCAGGATACAGTGAGAATGAAGCTTAAGGGTGTTTTAACATATTTAGATATTTACACAGCAAACAGGGATTTGTAAATACCTATGATCTCGACAAAAAAGAGTTTTTACATACTGAGGATACAGTCAGAATGAAGCTTAAGGGTGTTTTCACATATTTAGATATTTACACAGCAAACAGGGGTTTGTAAATACCTATGATCTCGACAAAAAAGAGTTTTTACATACTCAGGATACAGTGAGAATGAAGCTTAAGGGTGTTTCCACATATTTAGATATTTACACAGGAAAAAGGGGTTTGTAAATACCTATGATCTCGACAAAAAAGAGTTTTTACATACTCAGGATACAGTCAGAATGAAGCTTAAGGGTGTTTTCACATATTTAGATATTTACACAGCAAACAGGGGTTTGTAAATACCTATGATCTCGACAAAAAAGAGTTTTTACATACTCAGGATACAGTGAGAATGAATCTTAAGGGTGTTTTCACATATTTAGATATTTACACAGCAAACAGGGGTTTGTAAATACCTATGATCTCGACAAAAAAGAGTTTTTAAATACTCAGGCTACAGTCAGAATGAAGCTTAAGAGTGTTTTCACATATTTAGATATTTACACAGCAAACAGGGGTTTGTAAATACCTATGATCTCGACAAAAAGAGTTTTTACATACTCAGGATACAGTGAGAATGAAGCTTAAGGGTGTTTTAACATATTTAGATATTTACACAGCAAACAGGGGTTTGTAAATACCTATGATCTCGACAAAAAAGAGTTTTTACATACTCAGGATACAGTGAGAATGAAGCTTAAGGGTGTTTTCACATATTTAGATATTTACACAGGAAAAAGGGGTTTGTAAATACCTATGATCTCCAGAAAAAAGAGTTTTTACATACTAAGAATACAGTGAGAATGAAGCTTAAGGGCGTTTTCACATATTGAGATATTTACACAGCAAACAAAGATTTGTAAATACCTATGATCTTGACAAAAAAAGAGTTTTACATACTCAGGATACAGTGAGAATGAATCTTAAGGGTGTTTTCACATATTTAGATATTTACACAGCAAACAGGGATTTGTAAATACCTATGATCTCGACAAAAAAGGGTTTTACATACTCAGGATACAGTGAGAATGAAGCTTAAGGGCGTTTTAACATATTTAGATATTTACACAGCAAACTGGGATTTGTAAATACCTATGATCTAGAAAAAAAGAGTTTTTACATACTCAGGATACAGTGAGAATGAAGCTTAAGGGTGTTTTCACATATTTAGATATTTACACAGGAAAAAGGGGTTTGTAAATACCTATGATCTCCACAAAAAAGAGTTTTTACATACTAAGGATACAGTCAGAATGAAGCTTAAGGGCGTTTTCACATATTGAGATATTTACACAGCAAACAGAGATTTGTAAATACCTATGATCTTGACAAAAAAAGAGTTTTACATACTCAGGATACAGTGAGAATGAAGCTTAAGGGTGTTTTCACATATTTAGATATTTACACAGCAAACAGGGATTTGTAAATACCTATGATCTCGACAAAAAAAAGTTTTTACAGACTCAGGATACAGTGAGAATGAAGCTTAAGGGTGTTTTAACATATTTAGATATTTACACAGCAAACAGGGATTTGTAAATACCTATGATCTCTACAAAAAAATGTTTTACATACTCAGGATACAGTGAGAATGAAGCTTAAGGGTGTTTTAACATATTTAGATATTTACACAGCAAACAGGGATTTGTAAATACCTATGATCTAGAAAAAAAGAGTTTTTACATACTCAGGATACAGTGAGAATGAAGCTTAAGGGTGTTTTCACATATTTAGATATTTACAAAGGAAAAAGGTATTTTTAAATACCTATGATCTCGACAAAAAAGAGTTTTACATACTTAGGATACAGTGAGAATGAAGCTTAAGGGTGTTTTCACATATTTATATATTTACACAGCAAACAGGGATTTGTAAATACCTATGATCTCGACAAAAAAGAGTTTTACATACTCAGGATACAGTGAGAATGAAGCTTAAGGGTGTTTTCACATATATATATATTTACACAGCAAACAGGGATTTGTAAATACCTATGATCTCGACAAAAAATAGAGTTTTACATACTCAGGATACAGTGAGAATGAAGCTTAAGGGTGTTTTCACATATTTAGATATTTACACAGCAAACAGGGATTTGTAAATACCTATGATCTCGAAAAAAAAGAGTTTTTACATACTCAGGATACAGTGAGAATGAAGCTTAAGGGTGTTTTCACATATTTAGATATTTACAAAGGAAAAAGGGATTTGTAAATACCTATGATCTCGACAAAAAAGAGTTTTACATACTCAGGATACAGTGAGAATGAAGCTTAAGGGTGTTTTAACATATTAAGATATTTACACAGCAAACAGGGATTTGTAAATACCTATGATCTCGACAAAAAAGAGTTTTACATACTCAGGATACAGTGAGAATGAAGCTTAAGGGTGTTTTCACATATTTAGATATTTACAAAGCAAACAGGGATTTGTAAATACCTATGATCTCGAAAAAAAAGAGTTTTTACATACTCAGGATACAGTGAGAATGAAGCTTTAGGGTGTTTTTACATATTTAGATATTTACACAGGAAAAAGGGATTTGTAAACACCTATGATCTCGACAAAAAAGAGTTTTTACAGACTCAGGATACAGTGAGAATGAAGCTTAAGTGTGTTTTAACATATTTAGATATTTACACAGCAACAGGGATTTGTAAATACCTATGATCTCGACAAAAAAGAGTTATTACATACTCAGGATACAGTGAGAATGAAGCTTAAGGGTGATTTCACATATTTAGATATTTACACAGCAAACAGGGGTTTGTAAATACCTATGATCTCGACAAAAAAGAGTTTTACATACTCAGGATACAGTGAGAATGAATCTTAAGGGTGTTTTCACATATTTAGATATTTACACAGCAAACAGGGATTTGTAAATACCTATGATCAAGAAAAAAAGAGTTTTTACATACTCAGGATACAGTGAGAATGAAGCTTAAGGGTGTTTTCACATATTTAGATATTTACAAAGGAAAAAGGTATTTTTAAATACCTATGATCTCGACAAAAAAGAGTTTTACATACTCAGGATACAGTGAGAATGAAGCTTAAGGGTGTTTTCACATATTTATATATTTACACAGCAAACAGGGATTTGTAAATACCTATGATTTCGACAAAAAAAAGAGTTTTACATACTCAGGATACAGTGAGAATGAAGCTTAAGGGTGTTTTCACATATTTAGATATTTACACAGCAAACAGGGATTTGTAAATACCTATGATCTCGAAAAAAAAGAGTTTTTACATACTCAGGATACAGTGAGAATGAAGCTTAAGGGTGTTTTCACATATTTAGATATTTACAAAGGAAAAAGGATTTGTAAATACCTATGATCTCGACAAAAAAGAGTTTTACATACTCAGGATACAGTGAGAATGAAGCTTAAGGATGTTTTAACATTTTTAGATATTTACACAGCAAACAGGGATTTGTAAATACCTATGATCTCGACAAAAAAGAGTTTTACATACTCAGGATACAGTGAGAATGAAGCTTAAGGGTGTTTTCACATATTTAGATATTTACAAAGCAAACAGGGATTTGTAAATACCTATGATCTCGAAAAAAAGAGTTTTTACATACTCAGGATACAGTGAGAATGAAGCTTAAGGGTGTTTTCACATATTTAGATATTTACACAGGAAAAAGGGATTTATAAACACCTATGATCTCGACAAAAAAGAGTTTTTACAGACTCAGGATACAGTGAGAATGAAGCTTAAGTGTGTTTTAACATATTTAGATATTTACACAGCAACAGGGATTTGTAAATACCTATGATCTCGACAAAAAAGAGTTATTCCATACTCAGGATACAGTGAGAATGAAGCTTAAGGGTGATTTCACATATTTAGATATTTACACAGCAAACAGGGGTTTGTAAATACCTATGATCTCGACAAAAAAGAGTTTTACATACTCAGGATACAGTGAGAATGAATCTTAAGGGTGTTTTCACATATTTAATTATTTACACAACAAACAGGGATTTGTAAATACCTATGATCTCGACAAAAAAGAGTTTTCACATACTCAGGATACAGTGAGAATGAAGCTTAAGGGTGTTTTCACATATTGAGATATTTACACAGCAAACAGGGATTTATAAATACCTATGATCTCGACAAAAAAGAGTTTTAAATACTCAGGATACAGTGAGAATGAAGCTTAAGGGTGTTTTCACATATTTAGATATTTACACAACAAACAGGGATTTGTAAATACCTATGATCTCGACAAAAAAAGAGTTTTTACATACTCAGGATACAGTGAGAATGAAGCTTAAAGGTGTTTTCACATATTTAGATATTTACACAGGAAAAAGGGGTTTGTAAATACCTATGATCTCCACAAAAAAGAGTTTTTACATACTAAGGATACAGTGAGAATGAAGCTTAAGGGTGTTTTAACATATTTAGATATTTACACAGCAAACAGGGATTTGTAAATACCTATGATCTAGAAAAAAAGAGTTTTTACATACTCAGGATACAGTGAGAATGAAGCTTAAGGGTGTTTTCACATATTTAGATATTTACAAAGGAAAAAGGTATTTTTAAATACCTATGATCTCGACAAAAAAGAGTTTTACATACTCAGGATACAGTGAGAATGAAGCTTAAGGGTGTTTTCACATATTTAGATATTTACAAAGCAAACAGGGATTTGTAAATACCTATGATCTCGAAAAAAAGAGTTTTTACATATTTAGGATACAGTGAGAATGAAGCTTAAGGGTGTTTTCACATATTTAGATATTTACACAGGAAAAAGGGATTTGTAAACACCTATGATCTCGACAAAAAAGAGTTTTTACAGACTCAGGATACAGTGAGAATGAAGCTTAAGTGTGTTTTAACATATTTAGATATTTACACAGCAACAGGGATTTGTAAATACCTATGATCTCGACAAAAAAGAGTTATTACATACAAAGGATACAGTGAGAATGAAGCTTAAGGGTGATTTCACATATTTAGATATTTACACAGCAAACAGGGGTTTGTAAATACCTATGATCACGACAAAAAAGAGTTTTACATACTCAGGATACAGTGAGAATGAATCTTAAGGGTGTTTTCACATATTTAGATATTTACACAACAAACAGGGATTTATAAATACCTATGATCTCGACAAAAAAGAGTTTTCACATACTCAGGATACAGTGAGAATGAAGCTTAAGGGTGTTTTCACATATTGAAATATTTACACAGCAAACAGGGATTTATAAATACCTATGATCTCGACAAAAAAGAGTTTTAAATACTCAGGATACAGTGAGAATTAAGCTTAAGGGTGTTTTCACATATTTAGATATTTACACAACAAACAGGGATTTGTAAATACCTATGATCTCGACAAAAAAAGAGTTTTTACATACTCAGGATACAGTGAGAATGAAGCTTAAGGGTGTTTTCACATATTTAGATATTTACACAGGAAAAAGGGGTTTGTAAATACCTATGATCTCCACAAAAAAGAGTTTTTACATACTAAGGATACAGTCAGAATGAAGCTTAAGGGCGTTTTCACATATTGAGATATTTACACAGCAAACAGAGATTTGTAAATACCTATGATCTTGACAAAAAAAGAGTTTTACATACTCAGGATACAGTGAGAATGAAGCTTAAGGGTGTTTTCACATATTTAGATATTTACACAGCAAACAGGGATTTGTAAATACCTATGATCTCGACAAAAAAGAGTTTTTACAGACTCAGGATACAGTGAGAATGAAGCTTAAGGGTGTTTTAACATATTTAGATATTTACACAGCAAACAGGGATTTGTAAATACCTATGATCTCTACAAAAAAATGTTTTACATACTCAGGATACAGTGAGAATGAAGCTTAAGGGTGTTTTAACATATTTAGAAATTTACACAGCAAACAGGGATTTGTAAATACCTATGATCTAGAAAAAAAGAGTTTTTACTTACTCAGGATACAGTGAGAATGAAGCTTAAGGGTGTTTTCACATATTTAGATATTTACAAAGGAAAAAGGTATTTTTAAATACCTATGATCTCGACAAAAAAGAGTTTTACATACTCAGGATACAGTGAGAATGAAGCTTAAGGGTGTTTTCACATATTTATATATTTTGAGACCCATCCCCCCACCAAAGCTGGAAAGCGTGCCAACCGGGGGATGGCTCAAACCAAGTCGAGCGATGGGATCACGGGTGGCAGTTTTAGGGTCCAAAATAAAACTCGGCAGCTGAGCAAAACTACTTTTTATTACCAAGTAAAAAGAATTTAAATAAATCAAAAACGGCAGAGGGCCACAACATAAAAGGCAGAAGGCCACAATATAAATTTGCAATTAAATAAATAACAACACACTAAAATTTAACAATATAACGACCAAAAGCTACCAAAACACTTAACGCTACAAAAACAACAAACTCTACGAATACCAAAGTTTAACAATTAATCAACTGTATGGCCTATCTGCAGTTTGGCCTGAGACTCCCAAAACGTAAGGAGAATTTATTAACAAAATTTAAAAGTTGACAAACTTAGAAACAAATTTAGATAACCCCAAAAAAGTGAAAATTTAGAAAACGTTTGGATACAAA
>JAQJVL010001615.1:133985-164529 GCA_035578905.1 Stictocephala bisonia | reverse complement strand
TAATTGTATGTGGCCTTCTACGGACTTTGATTGTTGATGAATGTGTTTGTGCGTCTTGCAAGCGTTGATTTAACGTGGGTTACTAAGGGGTATTAGCTTGTAACTTTTTTGCGTCTTACGAGCACTAGTTTAGGTTACTTAAAGACATTTTTTACATTGTGGGTTTGATATAGAGGTTAAAACATTTCATACATTGTAAGTTTGATATAAAGGTTTTTAAGGTATAACTTGAATTTGCTGCACATATTAACTTGTTTTTATGTAGGTATATTAATCTGGTTCTAAGTGGCTTTCTACATACTTTGAATGTTGATGAATGTATTTGTGCGTCTTACAAGCGTTGGTTTAACATGGGTTACTAGAGAACATTAGCTTGTAACTTTTTTGCGTCTTACGAGCGTTGGTTTAGGTTACTTAGGACATTTCTTACATTGTAGGTTTGATATAGAGATTTTTGAGGTATAACTCGGATTTGCTGCACATGTTAGCTTATTTTTATGTAGACATATTCATCTGATTGTAAGTGGCTTTTCTATGGACTTTGAATGTTGACGAATGTGTTTATTGCGTCTTACAAGCGTTGGTTTAGCATAGGTTATTAAAAAAAATTCCTATACTAGCTTGTGCTTTTGCACATTTGGCTTTTTTTTGCGTCTTACGAGCATTTGTAGGTTACTTAGAACATAGTGGTATGCTAGCTTGTATTTATTTTTTATATTTAACTTTTTTGTTGGTTTTTTTTAGGGGGTTTTTGTCTGTCGATACTTGGTTTTTAGAGCTTGTTGATGCTAATTGTACTGTTACCATTATCTAATGTAAACTAGAATGTGTATTACTTGCTAACGACGTAATGGTTCTGTTTTTTTGTTTGTTACAGAACAAAATGAGCTTGTCTTCGAAATTAAACAGTTTGGTGGTGCAGAGCCAGCCCCCAAAAATAGACATGAAGTCTTTGACAAGTGAGGCTGGGTACCGAATCGTCCACGCGAAGCGTGTGAATACGCGCTTCGGGGAGTCGATCCTGTTGGAGATAACCATGCCGGAGGGGGACGGCAGGGTTGTTTTCCTGCCGAAGCGGTTTTCAACGTCCCTCACGGACGACGATTTGAAAGAGATAAATACTGATGGAAACTTTAGGGTTAAGTGTACTGGTTCGACGGGCAATAGCCCGAATGTTTTAATATTTAAGTAATTGAAATAAAGACAGTTTTAGTACATTTTATATTGTTGTTGTACTTACCCACTGTGTTGGACCGATGGTCGTCCATTCCTATGATGAGCGTAGGGGTGATATTATGCAGCTGCCGAAGAAGCAGTTGAGTTTCCTCGTTGCTGCGGAGCGCAAACGTAACTGTAACTTGGGCCAACATGTTTGAAGCAAATTTTCTTTTGCGTCCGTATTTAACTGCTTCCCAAGGTAGTAAGTCTTGGAAGGTAAGACCAGGTAGTACAATTTCGCTTCTTAAGGTCAATGCAGGAGGCTGCTTGTTTGGCGGTTGATGCGTCGGCAAAAGGTCGAGTGCAAGCGACTGGTTGGTCCACTTTCGGCAAGGCCGTGAGTCGGCAAGATCAAGTTTAATACGGCTGTCTGGAGGTTAACGGCCGGCAAGGCCGCCGCCGCCGAGGCAGCCGACCAAAGGACCCATATAGGCGAGCAAAACCGTTTATAAAAAACCCAAGGAAATCTACCCTACTACTAGTACCCAATACGTATAAAATAAACAGGAAAGATAACCAGTCTTAATACAGGAATATAATTGCACTTCCACAAGTGACATTTATCACTGATAAAGATGAACACTCACTTGATGAATATTATATTTGAGTTAAGGTTTGCAAAACCCGACTGGAGTTTAGAGACTAAAGAAGAACTTCCAGAGGTAACACACAAACTAAACTTTGGTTTTTAAGTAGTGAAGAAGTAGAGGAACTAGAGTTAAATGAATTTTGCTGTTGCCATGAAATTAAGCTTTATGAGGCAGGTAACCTTCTAGAACTGTATATGTGCAGGCAGTAACCCTTCAGAAAACGTTATTAAATTATATTTTTAGTATGTAATTTGACAACTATTTCCGCTTATTATTCAATGGTCTTGATCTTGAACACTATATATAGGAGGAATGCGCTTACAAGCGAACAGTTTTATGCCAACACTCAGAGGTAACAGACTCATGGAGAAAGTAACTAACACTAAACTTTAGTTTTAAGTAGTGAAGAATTGGAGGAACTGGAGTTAAATGAATTTTGCCAACTACTTTTGGGTTTTATAAATAAAGGTGTTGTAATTACTATGCAGCTAGTAGCACCATGAGTGTTGATAAGTTCGGACGGTACGATCAAGTTGGTAAAAAAAAATATCATGTAATTTGACAACTATTTCCGCTTATTATTCAATGGTCTTGATCTTGAACACTATATATAGGAGGAATGCGCTTACAAGCGAACAGTTTTATAACAACACTCAGAGGTAACACACAAACATAACAGACTCATGGAGAAAGTAACTAACACTAAACTTTAGTTTTAAGTAGTGAAGAATTGGAGGAACTGGAGTTAAATGAATTTTGCCAACTACTTTTGGGTTTTATAAATAAAGGTGTTGTAATTACTATGCAGTTAGTAGCACCATAAGTGTTGATAAGTTCGGACGGTACGATCAAGTTGGTAACAAAATATCTGGTTTGCAAGATGTTGCAAGTACCGGATTTGTGAAAAATAACTGTTTATTAATATCTACAACCAAAAATTGTTATGATGCACAAAACAGGTGCGTTACAAATGTTTCTCTTCCAAAACTACCAAATGATGCTGCTAATATGCAATACGTACAGGATTCTAGTTTAGGAAGAACTTCTGATATGCACTACACGGCTGGAAACAAATTTATCAGAGATTTGCATGCTCCTGTTTTACCTTCATATGCAGCAACTATGAGCTTTGTTACAAAAAGTTCTTTAAGAATAACTCATCCTGATGGTGACATCGATTTGGAAGGTAGATTGCTAAGAAATCTTGCACCTCCATCTTTACCCTCAGATGCTGTAAATCTAGACTACGTAACTAAGCATACACCTAAAATGTATGATACACACTGGGTGTTTTTTGATAAAAAGCTTAGTAATGTACAAAACCCTATTTATGACGGAGAAGCAGTAAACTTAAGAACCTTAAAGAAATACTTGGAATGGTATGTAAATCGTTATGGTGAACAGTTGAAACGATTATCTTCAGCTGTATTTGATTACATTCATCGTTCTTCCGGTCACTCTGCTGAATTGGGTGTTATGAACACCAACTACTTGAACATGGAAGAAATTCTAAATATAGAAATGTTAGTAGAAGATGAAAACGAAAGGGATCAAGACTTGGAAGGGAGTAGAAAAAAGAATATACTGCCTCCCCACCACACACCTAATTGAGGGTATATATATAGGAGTTGTTCACCTGCGACTAGTCACTCTGACTTGAAGACTCGCGCTGAGAACATCATTACAATGAACACCGACTTGAGAATAATTATGTTTCAACTTAGGATGTTAAAACCAGTATGGTGTTCCAGTGATGAGGAAAAACTTTCAGAAATGAGTCAAATTGCGGAAAAAGTGGAAGACTTAAAATTTAAAAAGAAATTTAAAGAGATAGTTGAAAAAAGTTTTGGAGTACATTTTACTGAATGTACATTTGTCAAACAAATTTGGAGAATTCCATCCGAATGTCATTGTTCGGAAATCAAGCTTTCTGAAGAAAGATTTATAAGACTTTTTAAAAGCTTGTTTTGAAAACCTAGTGAACGGGACACTTACAACAGACTGCTTGGGAATGATGACAACATATTACCGAAGATGGAATATCCGGTAGTAGATCTCACAGCTCCGTTAACTGAAGAAAAAGAGATAAAATGAACAAGAGTAGTCTACGTGGAGAGCATCAACACTGCGGTTTAGTTAATTTTGTAAAATATTTATTTGTAAATAAAGTTAGAAAAGAACTTCTTGCACAGAATTATTTCTGGAAAAAGAAACTTGTTCTGTGCAAGAAGTTTCTTTAAAAACACTCCACATGACCTTGAAGTCTGTGACGTAGTACTCAAGTGTCGGAAATGACGTCATCACCGGAAGTGGGGTAAGATAAGAAGCTTAGATGATAGGGTTGTGGCGTCATCAATGACGTCATGCTGACGTCATCACATGACGTCATGCTCACATCATCACATGACGTCAATCCCTTATCTTATCGGAATCTTATCTTATCTCACTTCCGGTGATTATCCAGCTCCGGCACTTTCCACTACTCATAGATACTATTTTAGTTAAAAATGGCCAACAAATTTCTAAAGTAAAAAATGTGAAACATAAACAAGTGTCTATAGATTGGTACTCAAAAAAAGAAACAATAATTGTTTAACTTAATTAAAATATGAGCAGTAAATAATGACCATATTTAAACTATTAATATAGTTTTAATTAATTATTTTTATTTTCAGTTCAAAACGATGCTTGGTTTTTTTAAATTAACTGAGTATGCATTTCCACTTCATCGTGTCACACCGTTTGCAGCAGGATACGATTTACGCAGTGCATATGATGTAATTGTTCCGAAGCATGGTAACACTTTGATAAAAACTGATATTGCTTTAGTTTTACCACCTAATTGTTATGGTAGAATAGCTCAAAGGTCTGGATTAGCTTTTAATCACTTTATCGATGTAGGTGCATGTGTTGTAGACCGTGATTATACGGGAAATATTTGTGTATTACTTTTTAATCATTCTGAAACTAATTTTGTTGTAAAGAGAGGAGATCGGATTGCACAGCTAATTTGTGAAATGTGTTTATACCAAGATTTGTATGAAGTCGAAAATATTCAAATGACTGCTAGGGGTAGTGGAGGATTTGGATCTAGTGGTTTGAATTAAAAGAAAGTCTAATGCATTGCATTTTTCTTTTCAGATTAATACTTCTTGGAAATTAATTGGCAATTTTAAATTTTAAAATCGAAAGACATTCTACTTATCATGCGGAGCCGATGGATATCGGCAGAAGTGATACATTACCCGTTGGAAATATGAACTTGAGTCGAAAAATTAATAAATTAAACCTGATGGCGTGTGGTGATTTTATAGAGTTAGAAAATGCTTTTAGAGGCATCTTAAAAACATTTTTTCTAAGGAATACATCTCAAATGAAAGATATTTGTATTTTGCTAACAAATAATGCTGATAAAATAAAAACTATAATTCAAAATACACTATCAGACTATTGTGCGCTTAAGTTTAATATTGTGGTGGAATGTACGTAAGTTAGACCTCATACAGATGAAGTACAGGCAGGAGCGTTTAAAACCAGCAATTTCACAGTATTTGAAGTTACAGACATTAAACATAAATTATATACCATGTTTAGAAAAATATGTGTTGAGGAAAATGAGTATTGTTCTCTGTAGACAGTATATTATTGCGAGTGAGTAGATACAGACCTTTAGGTGGAACATCTTACTTACCTCTTCCAAAATCTATTTCATATAGAAGAGATATCATTAATCCAAGGAATTTTGCATACAATATATGTTTTCAATGGGCATAATTCTAGCTCGTTATGTACCGGCTCCTAACAGAGGGGTCATAAACGAGAGGTACAGGAATCTTTGTAAAAAAATTAATTTTGATAAAATTCAATTTCCAACCCCACTCAAGCAAATCAAACTATTTGAAAAACAAAATCCTGGCTTAAGTGTGAATGTGTGCGGGTTGGATGCAAAAAAACAGGTTTATCCGTTAAGAGTATGTAATAAAAATAAAAATATATAAAATAACACTCTATAACATCTTCCTCTTCAGATTATTCCTCAAATTCCTTTTCTTCATCTTCTGAGTCCGAAGACTCTAATTCACAAGACAAATTCAGTAAATTATTTTCTCAATCGAAAAACAAACAAAAAATGTTATTATAAAGCAAACACTACAATATAATAACGGGTGAAAAATCACAACCCCAGGTGAAACAGGGAGTCATTTGATTAAAATAGAGATCACTGATACCAGGGATTTAGAGAAATGTTCCAGTGAGAAAATTTACTGGCAACAAGTTTCAAAAAAAGGTGTGTTTCTCCTCAACACTAAAACAAGTGAAGAGGATAAAGCAATATTCAAAGACATAGATAATAGTTTAGTTAAAATTGGCCAACAAATTTCTAAAGTAAAAAATGTGAAACATGAACAAGTGTCTATAGATTGGTACTCAAAAAGGAAACTATAATTGTTTAACTTAAGTAAAATATGAGTAGTAAATAATGACCGTATTTAAACTATTAGTAGGGTAGATTTCCTTGGGTTTTTTTATAAACGGTTTTGCTCACTTAGATGGGTCCTTTGGTTTGGTGGCCGCTGCCTCGGCGGCCTAGCCGGCCGGCCGTGAACCTCCAGACAGTCGCATGCACTTGACCTTATATTTGCCGACTCACCTCTGCGGCCTTGCCGACCGAGAAAGTGTACCTCCAGACAACCAGTCGCTTGCACTTGACCTTTTTCCGACTCAGAATGTGGACACATGGACCCCCCAAACGACCAGTCTCCTGCATCGACCTTAAGAAGCGAAAGTGTACTACCTGGACTTACCTTCCAAGACTTACTACCATGGGAAGCAGTTAAATACGGACGCAAATTAAAATTTGCTTCAAACATGTTGGCCCAAGATACTGTTAAGTTCGCGCCCCGCAGCAACGAGGAAACTGAACTGCTTCTTGGGAGCTGCAGAACATTACCCCTACGCTCATCATCATAGGAATGGATGATCAACGGTCTAACACAGTGGGTAAGTACAACAATACAAAATTTACTAAAACTTTCTTTATTTTACAAAATGAACAAACAATCACTTAAAAATTAATACATTCGGACTATTGTCCGTCATTCCCGTACACCGGACACCAAAATCCTTTTATCTGTTAATCCCCCCCAAATCTTTGTCCGTAAGCAACGTAGCAAATCTCTTTGGCAGAAAGACCACCCTGTCGTCCCCCTCCGGCATTGTAATCTCCAACAAAATAGACTCCCCGAAGCGTGTGTTTACACGCTTCGCGTGGACGATCCGGTAGCCACCCTCACTTGTCAAAGATTTCATTTCCACCTTCGGTGCCTGGCTCTGCACCACAAGACTGTTAAGTTTTGATGACAAACTCATGTTATTCTGTAAAAAAAAAAAACAAAAACAAAAAAAAAAAAAAAAAAAAAAACTAGAAATCATTACGTAGTCAGCAAGAAATATACTTTCTAGTTCAAATTAGATATTGGTAACCGTATATTTAACATCAACAAGCTCTAAAAGCCGACAGATAAAACCCCGTAAAAAATCAACAAAGAAGGTAAATGTGCATAGTTACAAAATAAAAAAAAAAAAATAAATAAATACAAGCTAGTATACTACTATGTTTTAAGTAACCTACGTTAACTTTAAACCAATGCTCGTAAGACGCAAAAAAGTTAAATGTGCAAAGTTACAAATACAAGCTAGTATAGTACTATGTTTTAAGTAACCCATGTTAAACCAACGCCCGTAAGACGCAATAAAGACCTAACGAAATACCACTCTTTCGTCAACATTCCAAGTCTGTAGGAAACAAAGCCACTTACAATCAGATACATCTGTCTACATCAAAATGAGCTAAGCACTAAATACACATTTGCTAATATGTGCAGCAAATCCAAAAAAGCCATACTTTAAAAATCTCTATATCAAACCTACAATGTAAAAAATGTTTTAAGTAACCTACGCTAACTTTAAACCAATGCTCGTAAGACGCAAAAAAGTTAAACGTGCAAAGTTACAAGCTAATACTATGTTCTTAGTAACCCATGTTAAATTAACGCTTGTAAGACGCAATAAAACCAAATACCACTCATTCGTCAACATTCAAAGTCTGTAGAAAGCCACTTACAATCAGATAAATATTGATCTGTAATCCGTGGAGCCTGTCAGCTGTGATTTGCAGCCTCCATTACCATACGAAGCGGCGCGCCGCTGCTGTCATGGATTTACTATTCACATTCAACAGTTTATAGCCAGGTGTGGTATGCACGACGGGATATAATTAAACATTTTTACATCCTGCAACTGCCACGGTGGTGGTGGGATGGTTTGCCGGGTCTGTCGGTGCATCACTTCGCCTACAATAATGGAGAAGAGCGTTTCTGCTGCTGTTGTTGAGAAGAAAGAGTCGTTTAAGCCGTCCAATTCTCTACAAAGGATGGTTAAGAGGAATTTCTCTAACCATCCTTTATATTTCAGAAAGAGTACAGCGTCGAAGAACTTCAACATATTAGATATTATTTTTAACGAAATGGTGAGAAAGAAAGAGTTGGTGACGCCAATAGATGTGGCAGAGATCAAGTTCAAAAGAGTAAAGAAGAATATAAAATACCGCCTTGTGGCCTATGAAGAAGGTCACAAGGTATTGTTATTTAATAATAGTAGTCAAGCACACATGCTGGTTAAATTACCGGCATGTGTGCCAAAACCCCCAAACACGATTTATAAGCAGGAATTGTATTTTATAAGAACGAAGAATGGGATTCTGTATGAATAAAATAGACTATAAAGAGAAAGTAACATTATTACTTAAAGAGTTAGTTTGTGTAGCGGTAGACACATCGTACTTTCAGTGACTACTGTGCACAAACTTCTCCATATGAATAATCTAATTCAACATCGTTCTTGACGGAATTTTCTAAGTCCAGTCTGTAGGTTATAATGTATTATGCACATCTTGCAAACTACATTTTACTAAGGAACGAGGGATTTTCTAAGTCCTTGGTTTACACTTTGAATGCAGGTTCTAAAAGACAAGTTACACATTTACTACAAATATACATACGCAACTAACTTCTAATGTGGAACAGAGGATTTTCTAAGTCCAGTACTTAGAAGTTAGAATGTATTATTCACATATTGCAGAATGAGTTTTGCCATGCAACGGGAAATTTTCTAAGTCCTCGATTTACACTTTGAATGTGGATGATCTACGATCAACTCTATGTTTTGGCATGGTCTTACCAGCGGACCAACTCCATGTTTTAATATGGCCTTACCACTGTGTCGCCTATGCACATAGTGACACGAAATTCTTGGTTCTCATGCAGGCCTGTAATAATAAGCGGTGGGGGTATTAAGGCGGGGCTTAGAGAGTGGTGGGGAGGGGATCCAGGTACCTAATATGCATGCTAGCGCTAACTCAGTATACGTGTACCTCTCGACCGGTACACATGGATTCTCCTCTGCAAGATAGTACAGTTTCTACGTCAACAACTAGTGTTAGCAAATTTGAAACTGCATTGACTTCTGATGTTCCGAATCCAAATCCATTTCAAGTACAAGAGGTGAGCAGCAATACATCTTGTGATATTGAAGCAATTTTGGACTCATTGATAGGTTTTGACTAGGTTTTGAGATAGCTGTTTATCATGTCTCTTAGAGTTAAGGAAATTATTTATAACACAGTTCATTTGTCAACTTCACAAGATCTTCATGATTTTAATAAAGAGTTAGAGGATCTGTTATCGACTGGATACACTGTGACTTTGGAGGTGTTTGCAACAACTACAGACACCGCAACTACCGTGGACTTGAAATATGCACCGACAAGGAGAAACGATAAGTGAAGAAGAACAAATTTTGTGTTTGTAAATACTTGTGTAATGTGCTAAAAGAAAACTAGTATTATCTCACTATTTGTAAGAATTTGTAAAAAGATCATAATAAAACAATATTAACAGAAATCTTGCACGAGTTTCCTTCGATAGTACTCATTTGGTTCTTTCTGTTCGATTATTAACAATCGAATCTAAAACGACCGAATGGATACTACAATCGAATGGAACTCGTGCAAGATCTTTTTTAAAACTTCTTTTGAATGGCCTTGACCTACATAACCCCATGACGTCACTGTCCCCGTCATCAGCTGACGTCACTCAGCTCTTCTTTTCCCTTTAAATTTGACAGCTCACCGGAAGTCGTAAATCACTTTTATCGATTGGGGCAGTGGCCCCATTTGGAAACTACTATAGTGTCACACCGTTTGCAGCAGGATACGATTTACGCAGTGCATATGATGTAATTGTTCCGAAGCATGGTAACACTTTGATAAAAACTGATATTGCTTTAGTTTTACCACCTAATTGTTATGGTAGAATAGCTCCAAGGTCTGGATTAGCTTTAAATCACTTTATCGATGTAGGTGCATGTGTTGTAGACCGTGATTATACGGGAAATATTTGTGTATTACTTTTTAATCATTCTGAAACTAATTTTGTTGTAAAGAGAGGAGATCGGATTGCACAGCTAATTTGTGAAATGTGTTTATACCAAGATTTGTATGAAGTCGAAAATATTCAAATGACTGCTAGGGGTAGTGGAGGATTTGGATCTAGTGGTTTGAATTAAAAGAAAGTCTAATGCATTGCATTTTTCTTTTCAGATTAATACTTCTTGGAAATTAATTGGCAATTTTAAATTTTAAAATCGAAAGACATTCTACTTATCATGCGGAGCCGATGGATATCGGTAGAAGTGATACATTACCCGTTGGAAATATGAACTTGAGTCGAAAAATAAATAAATTAAACCTGATGGCGTGTGGTGATTTTATAGAGTTAGAAAATGATTTAGAGGCATCTTAAAAACATTTTTTCTAAGGAATACATCTCAAATGAAAGATATTTGTATTTTGCTAACAAATAATGCTGATAAAATAATAACTATAATTCAAAATACACTATCAGACTATTGTGCGCTTAAGTTTAATATTGTGGTGGAATGTACGTATGTTAGACCTACACAGTACACAGTATACAGATGAAGTACAGGCAGGAGCGTTTAAAACCAGCAATTTCACAGTATTTGAAGTTACAGACATTAAACATAAATTATATACCATGTTTAGAAAAATATGTGTTGAGGAAAATGAGTATTAGTCTAAAGGTAGTGGGTGGCCTTTGTTCTCTGTAGACGGTATATTATTGCGAGTGAGTAGATACAGACCTTTAGGTGGAACATCTTACTTACCTCTTCCAAAATCTATTTCATATAGAAGAGATATCATTAATCCAAGGAATTTTGCAGACAATAGATGTTTTCAATGGGCAATTCTAGCTCGTTATGTACCGGCTCCTAACAGAGGGGTCATAAACGAGAGGTACAGGAATCTTTGTAAAAAAATTAATTTTGATAAAATTCAATTTCCAACCCCACTCAAGCAAATCAAACTATTTGAAAAACAAAATCCTGGCTTAAGTGTGAATGTGTGCGGGTTGGATGCAAAAAAACAGGTTTATCCGTTAAGAGTATGTAATAAAAATAAAAATATATAAAATAACACTCTATAACATCTTCCTCTTCAGATTATTCCTCAAATTCCTTTTCTTCATCTTCTGAGTCCGAAGACTCTAATTCACAAGACAAATTCAGTAAATTATTTTCTCAATCGAAAAACAAACAAAAAATGTTATTATAAAGCAAACACTACAATATAATAACGGGTGAAAAATCACAACCCCAGGTGAAACAGGGAGTCATTTGATTAAAATAGAGATCACTGATACCAGGGATTTAGAGAAATGTTCCAGTGAGAAAATTTACTGGCAACAAGTTTCAAAAAAAGGTGTGTTTCTCCTCAACACTAAAACAAGTGAAGAGGATAAAGCAATATTCAAAGACATAGATAATATTTTAGTTAAAATTGGCCAACAAATTTCTAAAGTAAAAAATGTGAAACGTGAACAAGTGTCTATAGATTGGTACTAAAAAAAGAAACAATAATTGTTTAACTTAAGTAAAATATGAGTAGTAAATAATGACCATATTTAAACTATTAATGGAGTTTTAATTAATTATTTTTATTTTCAGTTCAAAAGGATAAGCTTGGGTTTTTTAAATTAACTGAGTAAGCATTTCCACTTCATCGTGTCACACCGTTTGCAGCAGGATACGATTTACGCAGTGCATATGATCCGAAGCATGGTAACACTTTGATAAAAACTGATATTGCTTTAGTTTTACCAACTAATTGTTATGGTAGAATAGCTCCAAGGTCTGGATTAGCTTTAAATCACTTTATCGATGTAGGTGCAGGTGTTGTAGACCGTGATTATACGGGAAATATTTTTGTATTACTTTTTAATCATTCTGAAAATAATTTTGTTGTAAAGAGAGGAGATCGGATTGCACAGCTAATTTGTGAAATGTGTTTATACCACGATTTGTATGAAGTCGAAAATATTCAAATGACTGCTAGGGGTAGTGGAGGATTTGGATCTAGTGGTTTGAATTAAAAGAAAGTCTAATGCATTGCATTTTTCTTTTCAGATTAATACTTCTTGGAAATTAATTGGCAATTTTAAGTTTTAAAATGGAAAGACATTCTACTTATCATGCGGAGCCGATGGATATCAGCAGAAGTGATACATTACCCGTTGGAAATATGAACTTGAGTCGAAAAATAAATAGATTAAACCTGATGGCATGTGGTGATTTTATAGAGTTAGAAAATGCTTTTAGAGGCATCTTAAAAACATTTTTTCTAAGGAATACATCTCAAATGAAAGATATTTGTATTTTGCTAACAAATAATGCTGATAAAATAAAAACTATAATTCAAAATACACTATCAGACTATTGTGCGCTTAAGTTTAATATTGTGGTGGAATGTACGTATGTTAGACCTTATACAGATGAAGTACAGGCAGGAGCGTTTAAAACCAGCAATGTCACAGTATTTGAAGTTACAGACATTAAACATAAATTATATACCATGTTTAAGAAAATATGTGTTGAGGAAAATGAGTATTAGTCTAAAGGTAGTAGGTGGACTTTGTTCTCTGTAGACGGTATATTATTGCGAGTGAGTAGATACAGACCTTTAGGTGGAACATCTTACTTACCTCTTCCAAAATCTATTTCATATAGAAGAGATATCATTAATCCAAGGAATTTTGCAGACAATAGATGTTTTCAATGGGCAATTCTAGCTCGTTATGTACCGGCTCTTAACAGAGGGGTCATAAACGAGAGGTACAGGAATCTTTGTAAAAAAATTAATTTTGATAAAATTCAATTTCCAACCCCACTCAAGCAAATCAAACTATTTGAAAAACAAAATCCTGGCTTAAGTGTGAATGTGTGCGGGTTGGATGCAAAAAAACAGGTTTATCCGTTAAGAGTATGTAATAAAAATAAAAATATATAAAATAACACTCTATAACATCTTCCTCTTCAGATTATTCCTCAAATTCCTCTTCTTCATCTTCTGAGTCCGAAGACTCTAATTCACAAGACAAATTCAGTAAATTATTTTCTCAATCGAAAAACAAACAAAAAATGTTATTATAAAGCAAACACTACAATATAATAACGGGTGAAAAATCACAACCCCAGGTGAAACAGGGAGTCATTTGATTAAAATAGAGATCACTGATACCAGGGATTTAGAGAAATGTTCCAGTGAGAAAATTTACTGGCAACAAGTTTCAAAAAAAGGTGTGTTTCTCCTCAACACTAAAACAAGTGAAGAGGATAAAGCAATATTCAAAGACATAGATAATAGTTTAGTTAAAATTGGCCAACAAATTTCTAAAGTAAAAAATGTGAAACGTGAACAAGTGTCTATAGATTGGTACTAAAAAAAGAAACAATAATTGTTTAACTTAAGTAAAATATGAGTAGTAAATAATGACCATATTTAAACTATTAATGGAGTTTTAATTAATTATTTTTATTTTCAGTTCAAAAGGATAAGCTTGGGTTTTTTAAATTAACTGAGTAAGCATTTCCACTTCATCGTGTCACACCGTTTGCAGCAGGATACGATTTACGCAGTGCATATGATCCGAAGCATGGTAACACTTTGATAAAAACTGATATTGCTTTAGTTTTACCAACTAATTGTTATGGTAGAATAGCTCCAAGGTCTGGATTAGCTTTAAATCACTTTATCGATGTAGGTGCAGGTGTTGTAGACCGTGATTATACGGGAAATATTTTTGTATTACTTTTTAATCATTCTGAAAATAATTTTGTTGTAAAGAGAGGAGATCGGATTGCACAGCTAATTTGTGAAATGTGTTTATACCCCGATTTGTATGAAGTCGAAAATATTCAAATGACTGCTAGGGGTAGTGCAGGATTTGGATCTAGTGGTTTGAATTAAAAGAAAGTCTAATGCATTGCATTTTTCTTTTCAGATTAATACTTCTTGGAAATTAATTGGCAATTTTAAATTTTAAAATCGAAAGACATTCTACTTATCATGCGGAGCCGATGGATATCGGCAGAAGTGATACATTACCCGTTGGAAATATGAACTTGAGTCGAAAAATTAATAAATTAAACATGATGGCGTGTGGTGATTTTATAGAGTTAGAAAATGCTTTTAGAGGCATCTTAAAAACATTTTTTCTAAGGAATACATCTCAAATGAAAGATATTTGTATTTTGCTAACAAATAATGCTGATAAAATAAAAACTATAATTCAAAATACACTATCAGACTATTGTGCGCTTAAGTTTAATATTGTGGTGGAATGTACGTATGTTAGACCTTATACAGATGAAGTACAGGCAGGAGCGTTTAAAACCAGCAATGTCACAGTATTTGAAGTTACAGACATTAAACATAAATTATAAACCATGTTTAAGAAAATATGTGTTGAGGAAAATGAGTATTAGTCTAAAGGTAGTAGGTGGACTTTGTTCTCTGTAGACGGTATATTATTGCGAGTGAGTAGATACAGACCTTTAGGTGGAACATCTTACTTACCTCTTCCAAAATCTATTTCATATAGAAGAGATATCATTAATCCAAGGAATTTTGCAGACAATAGATGTTTTCAATGGGCAATTCTAGCTCGTTATGTACCGGCTCCTAACAGAGGGGTCATAAACGAGAGTTACAGGAATCTTTGTAAAAAAATTAATTTTGATAAAATTCAATTTCCAACCCCACTCAAGCAAATCAAACTATTTGAAAAACAAAATCCTGGCTTAAGTGTGAATGTATACGGGTTGGATGCAAAAACCCAGGTTTATCCGTTAAGAGTATGTAAAAAAGAGAAGATTAATCATTTTGATTTATTGTTATTGTCCGGTAATAATGGAATAAATCACTATTGTTATATATCAAACTAATCTCGTTTAGTTACTCGTCAAGTTACTTAACATAAAGAGTCCTCGGTGTTCTGTAAACGTTGCTTTATTAAATATACTGGTAAAAATAAGGATATTAAACTTGAAGCTCACAAGAAGGATCGTGATTTGAAAAAACTAGTAAGTGTTATTATGCCATCAAATTAGAGAGAACCAGAATTTTTGAAATTCTCAAATTTTCATTATAAATACAAACTTCCTATAGTAGCGTGTGCAGAATTTGAGTGTATATTGAAAATGGTGATCAGAGACAGTCCAGATATACTTTCATTAATGATTTACATGAACCTATATCATTTTGTGTTTACTTAGTATGTGATGAGTCTTTGCCATTAGAATTAAAATCACTAATTCCTAAAGAACCATACATTTATTGAGGTATAAACGCAGTTGAACATTTTATGGAGTATATGATAAGTTTAACTAATAGTACAGGAGAATTTTTAAATATATATCTTCCCTTGTCTCCTTTAACAGATGAAGAAAAAATAAGATTTGAAAATGAAACAAACTGTGAATCGTGTAATTCTGAATTCTCTATGCTAAATAATAAGGTTAGAGACCATTGTCATATTACTGGTAAATTTAGATCCATTCTTTGCAATAATTGTAATTTAAAAAGGCTAAATCAAAAATTGTTACCTGTTTTCATACATGGAAGTTCAAATTATGATACTCATTTTATTGTGATACAGTTACATTTAGACCAGGGGGTCGGCAACTTTAGAAGCTCTGAGGGCCAACTCATAGGTTTCGTAAGAGCTCTGGGGCCGCATATGTGTTTAAAATATAATATACATTTTTAATATGTTTGATGCATATGTAGGCCTATATTTATTTTAAAAATGTAAACTATTTATGGAGCAAGATGTTTAATAATAAATAGAATATATAGAAATATATATATATATATATATATATATATATATATATATATATATATATATATATTTATCTATATAGGCCCCAAATATTATAACAATAAAAATACTGTTATTAATAAATCAATACATGTTTATTTACACATTGTGTGAGCACAATAATTTGAACCAGGAAAAAATAAAAAATTTATAATGAAAAGAATGATAACAAATCAACATCAAAGTTCGAAAAGAAATATGCAGTAGTAAATATATAAATGTTCAATGGGAAGTTTGGCAATGCATATTTTTTACTAGTTTCTCAACATCTGGTTTAATATTAGAAATTGACCCTTTCAGTACATTATTCAGATGATTATCAGTTAGCCTACTACGAGTTTTATTTTTTACATAGTTCATTTGAGAAAACAATTAATTGTTCGCACAAATATGTACTTCCAAAAAGACTCATCATTTTTAAAGCATGATTTCTTAAATCAAGGGAGATCATCCTTGTCAACATACTTACAATAAAATTCTAATAAGCCAAGATCATATTTTTCCTTCAACTCTGAATTACATTGTAAGTCAGTAAGTTCCATTTCCATGATTCCTGGCGCATCACTAACATTGATTCTGAACGGCCGAGCAAACAACTGAAGTAGTTTTTCATATTTCCTGAAGTCGGAGTACCGGGCACTGAATTCATATTTCAGTTTATTTAATGCAGTAACATACTTATTCATATTATAACCCTCACACTGTAATAACTTCTGAAAATGAGTTATGTCAAATTTTTTTAGTTGATTTGTCCACAGATCAATCTTGCACTCGAATAACTTGACACAGTCAAAAAGGTTGTGAATGAAGTTGCCTGCAATTTGCAACTTTGCAATTTTTTGTTAAGAATGTTGAGATGCATTGTAATGTCTGCACAGAAAGCTAAATCACTTACCCAAGTAGGATCATCGAATTCACAGACAGGTTTATTTTTGCTTTCCAAAAATTGTTTAATTGGATCTTTTAATTCAAAAACTCTCTCTAACATTTTACCACGGAAAAGCCAACGAACATCAAAAAAGTAAGCTACATCTTCATAATCTGAATTAATCTCAAACAAGAAGTTTTGGAATTCTCTATGCTTGAGTCTATTAGATCTGATAAAGTTTACAACTTTGATAACAGTGTTCATTACGTTCTCAAAACCTGCTGCCTTAGAACTCAGATGTTGTTGATGTATGATACAATGGTAGGACAAGATTGTATTGGCTCCTGTATTTTTCTGAATCAATGCAACAACTCCATTGTTTTCCCAATCATGGAAGGACAACCATCTGCGGCAATCCCTGCCAAGTTTGCAAGACCAAGTTTGAATTTTTCGAGAACTTCCATTATACATTGAAACATATCTGTGCCCTTTGTAGTCCCCTTCATTGGATGTAAGCTTAATAGCTCTTCAGTTATTTTGAAATTATCATTGATTCCCCTAACAAAAATGGCTAACTGTGCAGTATCGGACACAACCGTACTTTCGTCAAGTGCAATTGAGAAGTATACAAATTGAGAACATTCATTCACCAGAAAAGTATCAATATCACTTGCCATATCATCAATACGCCTGGAAATAGTAGATGCAGATAGGCTAATTTTAGAAAACAAGACACTAGTTGACGGCTTTGTAGTGAGGCTCTTGAGTCTGCCGAACACCTCTTTCAGTTAAGAAAGAGCTCTCTCAAATGCGAAGCTCAGGCAGAGAATTTCAGCAGCAGATTCCATACATTCTTTTATAAACTATGTATCTACAAAGGGCTTTAATTTTTTTTTAATTTTTTCAGCTACAAGAAAACTAACCTTAACACAGGCCTCTGTCTCGACTGTTGGTTTCTTGAATGAAAACTGCTGATTTTTAAGTTTTTTCTTTAAATCACTGACTTTATCACTCCGAACTTGACCTTGAAACACATTAAATTTCGCAGCATACTTCGTTTCGTAATGACGCTTCAAGTTGTACTCCTTCATTACCGCAACTGATTCATTGCATACCAAACAAATAGGTTTTTGATTTACATCAATAAAAAAGTATGCCTCTGTCCAATGTTCTTGGAAAATACGACACTCGTCACTTACTTTTCGTTTCTTACTTGAACTAGCCATTTTTGTATAATATTTAAAATCGCACTTACTATCGCACTATCGTATCGCATTAACTGTCTGAAATGTACTGAAACTGAAATAAAATGGCAAAAATGGTGCGGTCGACGTCCTTGATGGTAGACGGCAACCAGTTTCTCCTCCCACTTGACCGGCCGAAATGTTCCGATTACAACCGACCTTCTCCGAACTAGAGTGACTCTAGAGTTTCTAGGGAGGGGAACTGTGTGCGTATCTGTATTTAATTTAGAAAATATATGTCTTCTTGTGACAGTTGCGGTAATTGTTGTTTCGAGTCAGATTCTTCTTCTTCTTTTAACATTTCTTTTAATAATTCTATATATTTCATTGTTGATGTTAGTATTTGTAATTTGCTGTAACAGTCTGTAGGTTAGAATGTATTATGCACATCTTGCAAACTACATTTTACTAAGCAACAAGGGATTTCCTAAGTCCTTGATTTACACTTTGAATGCAGGTTCTATAGACAAGTAACACATTTACTACAAATATTCATCCGCAACTAACTTCGAATATGGAACAGAAAATTTTCTAAGTCCAGTACGCAGGTTAGAATGTATTATTCACATCTTGCAAAATAAGTTTTACTAGGCAACGGGGAATTTTCTAAGTCCTCGATTTACACTTTGAATGCGGATGATCTACGATCAACTCTGTGTTTTAGCATGGTCTTACCAGTGGACCAACTCTGTGTTTTAGCATGGACTTACCACTGCGTCGCCTATGCGCACAGTGACACGAAATTCTTGGTTCTCATGCGGGCCTGTAATAATAAGCGGTGGGGGGTATTGAGGCGGGGCTTAGAGATTGGTGGGGAGGGGATCCAGGTACCTAATATGCATGCTAGCGCTAACTCAGTATACGTGTACCTCTCGACCGGTACACATGGATTCTCCTCTGCAAGATAGTACAGTTTCTACGTCAACAACTAATGTTCGCAAAGTTGAAACTGCATTGACTTCTGATGTTCCGAATCAAGAGGTGAGCAGCAATACATCTTGTGATGTTGAAGCAATTTTGGACTCATTGTTAGGTTTTGAGATAGCTGTTTATCATGTCTCTTAGAGTTAAGGAAATTATTTATAACACAGTTAATTTGTCGACTTCGCAAGATCTCCATGTTTTTAATAAAGAGTTAGAGGATCTGTTATCGACTGGATGCACTGTAACTTTGGAGGTGTTTGCAGCAACTACAGACACCACAACTACCGTGGACTTGGAATATGCACCGACAAGGAGAAACGACAAGTGAAGAAGAACAAATTTAGTGTTTGTAAATACCTGGGTAATGTGCTAAAAAGATAACTAGTATTATCTCACTATTTGTAAAATTTGTAAAACAATCATAATAAAACAATATTAACAGAAATCTTGCATGAGTTTCCTTCGATAGTACTCATTTGGTTCTTTCTGTTCGATTATTAACAATCGAATCAAAAATGACCGAATGAATACTACAATCGAATGGAACTCGTGCAAGATCTTTTTTAAAACTTCTTTTGAATGACCTTGACCTACATAACCCCATGACGTCACTGTCCCCGTCATCAGCTGACGTCACAAGCTGACGTCACTCAGCTCCACTTTTTCCTTTAACTTTGACAGCTCACCGGAAGTCGTAAATCATTTTTATCGATTGGCACAGCGGCCCCATTTGGACACTACTCCATACATCCAAATACTGAAATCAGTCACACAAATATGTGCTGAAAATAGTATGGTTGAAGCAACCAAAGAAGCAGTTTCTGAAAATGATGACTCTGCAGATTTGACCGTAGCACTTGACGGAACATGGCAGAAGCGGGGGCTCAAATCCCTGAATGGAGTGATTTCCGTTACTAGTGTTGACACGGGTAAAGTACTTGATGTCAGTATTATGTCAAAGTACTGTCAGGTGTGTGCTGTTGCCTCCAACAAGAACCAAATACCTGAGAACACAATTGTACAAAGAACTATGAGGGATCAAGTGGCGGAATGGAGGTCGCCGGAGCGCTCGCAATCTTTGAAAACTCAAAGCGTAGAAGATTAAGGTATGTGAAGTATTTAGGGGACGGAGACAGTAAAGGATTTCAAGAAGTAGTTAGTAAAAAATCTTATGGGGAATTAGTTGATATAGAAAAACTAGAATGTATCGGCCACGTGCAGAAGCGCATGGGCACGAGGCTAAGAACGATAAAGAAAGACTACAAAAAAACTAAGTTATCTGACGGAAAATCAATAGGGGGGGAAAAGAGATTGACTAATGTGCAGATTGATAAGCTTCAATATTACGGCTTAGCCATCAGGAGAGCAGTTTCAGAAAAAAAAGATGTCCAGGGAATGAGAAGGAATATCTGGGCGACATACTTTCATAAGTTGTCAACCGACTAGGATCCTCAACACGGGCTTTGCCCGGCCGGTCCGGATTCATGGTGTGGCTATAGAAAAGCCGAAGCAGTTGGTGGTGTTTACAAGCACAAAGATAGCCTTCCTCCGTCCTGTCTGATAGCCATTAAAAAAGTATACAAAGTCCTTTCAACTGACTCCTTATTGGCAAAATGTCTTCACGGCCAAACACAGAACCAAAACGAGAGTTTCAACAATATTATTTGGTCAAAGATCCCTAAATCAACATTTGTTAGACTTGAAACCCTAACACTAGGTATCTATGAAGCTGTCTTGTCCTTCAATTATGGTTACATCAGCAAGTTGAAGCTATATGAACAGCTAGGCCTAACGTTGAGTGAAAACTGCATCGATTTGCTGAAACGAATGGATGTCGCCAGGCTAAAAAAGCTGAAAAAGCAGCTAATGACATGACAAAGGAGGCCAGGATAGCTAGAAGAGCTAAAAGGAAGCTTCAGGAGGACAAAGAAGATGAAGCAGATCCAGCATATGGTGCAGGGCTATTCTACAGTAGGAATGGATTACATGGCGGTCCAGAGTTGCGGTAAGTTTGACGGCAGTTTTCCAAAAACCGTACTTTATTTTTACAAAGGTACATTTGTCTCAGGAACTAATAGAGATAAATGGCTAAAATTGTTTGTGAACCTTGTATAACATGATACCAGTGCACAGTACTAGAATTATTACTTTATGCAATCAGGAAACAAAAAATATCTACATGCATAAAAAAATTGAATTAAAAAAAACAATTTTTAAAAAAAATCATAAAAATTTTTGTTGACTAACAAACTTATTATCCTAGTAATATAGTGTTCTTAATATGTTGTTGAACATATCTGAACAGTTTCAAGTATGTGGTGTAATTAGTTTTTGAGAAAAGTGTACCTCAAGTTGCTTAATGTAACATTGCAGGGACAGGGCCTACGCGCTTCCCTTAAATGTCCCTTGAAGACAGAGGGGGGAACAGATCGGGTTGTGTTGTTCATCCGCAATCACCTACCGCTCTGTTCCCCGTTTTGGTAATACTCCAGAGTGACCTTGACCTACATTCAGGACTTGTAAAATTCACTCATTGTAGATATTTAAAGACACATGGGGAACAGATCATTTACCGATCTGTTCCCCGCTCTTATAATTTTGTAATTTTACCTTGACCTACACTCAGGACTTGCAAAATACTTGCTCATTCTAGATATTAAACTACATACAGCTCCCCCACTCCAACTTTACCCCTACCCCATAGAATCGTCCTTATAAAAGCGAAGCAAGCGTTTCTCGGCTCACATTCTGCTCGACTCCCTTACGACTGAATACACTTCAACACAATGTACAAACCAGCAAGAAATTCTTCTGCCACAACTTCTCTCTTACTGCAAGCCTTGACTATGAATCTATGCCCATCGCCATAATCATCATCATTTTCTTCTTCTTCTTTTAATGAAAAGAAACTGGACTGTCCACCATCTACTTCTGCTCAAAAACGGGTAAAATCAATCTTTTCACCGCCTTCTACTCCTTCAAAAGAAGACGAACCAGCTGCTGTTACTACTCCTCCAGCCTCGCCTATCAGCATCTCTTCATCATCTTCATCATCATCATTATCTTCATCATCATCATCTTCATTATTTGTTAGCAATGTCCCTTCCTCCACCCTGCTAAGAAACCAACCCTTATCCACTAACTGTCAAAAACTCATTTCCCGCCGAAAAAAGTCCTTCCTTCCTCATAAAACCTGTTCCTACTTCTTTAAGAAAGGTCAAAAGAAAGGTGAGCAATGTGTTAGAGTTTGTCTTCACAGTGAGGTACTTTGCAGTCTTCATCTTAAACTGAAAGACAGATCTAATACTACTATACTCACCTTTCTAACCAAACAGCGGAAAACCTTTATAAGACTCGAATTAACAGACTTCGAAAATTTAAAAAATACTTTTTTGTCAAGGTGGTTGAATATACTACGGTTGTCTTGAGATGTGAAGACAGAAAGTACATCTTAAGACTACCTAAGGGTATGATCAACCCTGAACACCCAACTAAAATGCATTATTTAATACGATAAAGTTGTGGAACCACTGTTTGAAAACAACTTAAAAAGTAAAATTTAAAATTTATTCCAAATTCTTAAAATTCTTTAATCTCTCTTTCTTAAAAATTCTTAAAAAAGAAAAAAAAACTGTAGAATGACCTTGACCTACATTTAGGACTTGTACAATTTCCACTCATTGTAGATATTGATCTATACAACACTACCGTAACTTCCTAATTGCAAGTATACGTTATTATTTGTTATATGTCTTCAAGCAAAGTGGTGGGGGAAGCTCAATATATACCCGAACGAGTCGGCTACACCATCACTGTGGTATATTGCACTCTGTAGTAAGCTTCTTCCTGCAACGGAGATGGCTGCAACAATTATTGTAACACGTGTGCTATCAACGCGAGAAGATTATATAAAGTTTAGAAGAGAACTACATGCATTTCGACTTCCTAATCGAAACGTAGAAATGAAATTTGTTGAAATTAAGAAACATAATGGAATTGAAACAAGACGGAAAGGAACCATGCTTACTATCCTTTGTCCATTTCTTCCAGACTGGGTTACAGATGAACACTCACAATTACTGGTGGAAATAATTATAACTCCAAAAATAAGATGAAAATAATTAAAACAACTGGTTTCAAAGTTGTGGAAACTCCAAATTGACTTTCTATATTAAAATACAGAGCGGGGAATAGACCAGTCTGTGGTTGAAGCGAGAATCACTTACTGCTCTATTCCCCGTTTTGGTAATATTCTAAGATGACCTTGACCCACATCCAGGACTTGTAAAATATTCGCCCATTCTAAATATTAAACTATACTTTAAACTATGTATCTTGCTCGATCCATACCAATTGTACCTTGACACACTTTCTAGACTTGTAAAATATCCGCACATTCTGGATATCAAACTATACTTCAAACTATATATACCCCACTATAACTGTACCCCCAACCAATCTACTCCCCCACCCAATCGTCCCCCCACCCATCGAATCGTTCTTATAAAATCGAAGCGAACGCTTTCTCCACTCACATTCTGCAATAATAAATGAACAGAACGTGTACTATCTGTAATGTGTCTTACAAAGACAAGCGTAGTTGTAATTGTAATAAAAACATGCGAGAAAGACGAAGGCAGAAAAAGCTGAGAGGCACATATGAAAAATTAGCGGATGAAATCCCATTTTTAAACCAACAACAAGAACACAGACCCAGCAAATTACAAATACTAACATCAACAATGAAATATATAGAATTATTAAAAGAAATGTTAAAAGAAGAAGAATCTGACTCGCAACAACAATTACCGCAATTGTCACAAGAAGACATATATTTTCTAAATTAATAATACAGATACGCACACAGTTCCCCTCCCTAGAAACTCGGCTCATAACTTACGAGTTGTGAGCCGAGTTCCGCTACTAAATAGTTGACCTTGACCCAAATCCATGAAATGGCTCATTGAGAGTAACTTATAAACGACAAGAGGAATATATTTTAAATCTATACGGTTTGTTCTCCCTATCCTACTTCACTCTCCATCTCTGTATTACAATAAAAAGAGGTATTTTTCCATTCCCCACCACTTTTATCTTAACCCCACCACCACTTGAAATTGGTATAAAAGGAGGTTTCACTTGAGCTTTCTTCACTCTGTCTGTACCTATAGCAGAAACAATGCCACCAAGAGAAAACCTCAAGCATGAATCTATTATTGATTTCCTAATAAATTTTGTTGGAAACGATCAGGATGAATTGGCCCAATTTTTGTTCTATCTATTCAATGATAAGGAAGAAATAAATAACTTAGAACTAGAAAGTTCGGAAAAAGAAGAAGAATACGAATCACAAATGGAGCAGTTGGAGTTGTTGAGTGATATTGGTTCAGAAGAGTTAAACATGTATCAACAACTAGCTGATATGATAAGTCTTGAAGAAACTGTTACGTTCGTTCTTGAAGAGTCGACAGAGGATGAAGAAGAAGTCGAAGTAGTGACGGAGGTGGATGAATCAAGAAACGAAACGCCGACCACCAGTAACAATTTGTTATCGATAGGTACACGCATTGTACGCAGTCAATTATTTTCAGCATCTTCTGACGACGAATCAGACCAAGAGCACAACGGAAATTAAAACTCATCTTTTACAACACCAAATTAAAAAATAGAAATTTAATATTTGAAGTAGTGTTTTTTTTTTTAATTTACCCTCCCCTAGAAACTAATCATGTGACCTTGACCCACATCTAGGACTTAGCTCATTATGAATATCCTATAAAATGATATTAGAGGAAATATACTATATGTTCACTCCGCTCTTTGACCTCGACCTGCATTCAGGACTTAGCCCATTGAGAATATCTTATAAAACTATAAAAGAGGAATATAGTTTAAAACTATATTGTTTGTTCTCCACCTATCCGCTACTTCCCCTCCATCTTTGCATAACCAATGAAATGAGGTTTTATCCCAACCACCGTTGTTTGACCTGATATAAAAGGAGGTGCGCTGTAAGCGTTTTGCAATTAGCTGTATGATTCTCGTCGAGAGCACATCATGTATCGCTGCAACATTTGCAATGAGTTATTTCAAGATGAGTGGCTTTTAACTATTCATCAAGAAATATACCACAACAAAAATAACAACAAAGTTCAATTAAATCAATTACTTTTGTTTGCCAATCAGAAACTGTAAGCTTTAAATTGTGTGTAAGTATAAAAGTTTTACTATATTTATAATCCATAATTACCTTTATAGTACTGCGTTAGTACTGATAACCTTGAGGATGAAGTCAATACTAATCATGATGATGTAATGCTATTTCTATTTACAGATGTCATTTGTGACGTAAATCGATGATTCATTAGTTCAAAGGTTGTAATGATCTAATCTAGGTGAAGGTTACTTTTATAGACTGATATTCCAAAAATATTATTTATATATTCCTTAACATGGTTAAAAAATAAACTAAGTCGCAAATTATAATCTAATTATTCTTTATTACAATTTTTATCAGTAGATGTTGACTTATATACATTGCAAGCACTCAATGTGCTGTCTGATTTGTTAGTTTTCATATTAAAGAAGTCTACATTTTTCATTAGCACGAAACATATCAATAAGCCGTCTAGTATCAGATCTTCGATCTTCTTCAGGTAAATTGTAAACTTTCACAGTATCAGAAAATTGAACTTTCTTCATTGTTTCAAAAGTTGCAGTCTGTATTCGAGGTTAACGAATAATTTATCACTATAGTATTTCATATACGTATCCTTCCATGAAATAAATGGTAGAAATTCTTCTTTACTAACACTTTTCTTCTTACAATATAAAAACCAAAAATATTCACACTCAATACAACTGATAGTCTCCAAAGGAAGATCGAATAACAACTCTAATTTAAGATTGAATGGAAGCTTACTTGTGTAATCTAACAGTAACATAATGGTACTAAAACATATAATGCTCAGCTTCCGTCTTCATTTTTCATGACGTCATCTTTAGCAATACTATTGAATCTAGAATTAAACTCGTTATTTATCGCTGATAAGCACCTTATCAATTGCAACCATTGGTCCGAATCCAATGTTACTACTTCGCGTTGACTTTGTATCATAATATATGTCTTATCAGAATTGTTTCTGCCTAAAACACGTAATCTATTTCGTATTAATGTAAATAAGGTTTCGTATTGAAGATTTCCATCATCATCATGTGAATAGATCTTGTCAGTTTCCACGTTGTAGTGGCGGTGTCTAAGGTAAGACTGAATCCACTGTTATACTTAATTACTCTTTTTTTTTGTTCGTCTTCATCACTATCATCACAAGAATCTGAAACCATAGATTCATCTTCCGATTCTTCTACTTATGATTTACCCCAATCAAGCTCTGTGCAAAATTTTACAAATATTCTTAGACATTTGTAGCTTATAGATTGCTTAATATATTTATATATATAAAAATGACAACACTTAGCAATCTTTTTGGTGTTTTTAATCTTCAAGATTAAAAACACCAAAAAGATTGCTAAGTGTTGTTATTTTTATATATACAAATATTCTATCAAAATCCTGTACATCCATCGTTTTATTCACTGTTTTTTATTTTTTACACGAAATATAATCCCACCCAACTACAACTCCATTTTTATAAAATAAAACCGTAACATATCCGTCTACATCCATGACTGGTTGAAAGATTAATGAAGTCTGACAACTGTAGCATATCTTTAAGTATCTCCCAACAAACGTCTCTGCCAATATTCTACTAGTTCACACGTTCTATTTCTTGATGATAATGATGTTGATGATACTTTTGGATCTTGTACATGTTCATCTCCATGTCCGGGATGAGTTTGATTGTTATACTATCTAGTGTCACCTGTTGTTCACGTACTAGAAGAAATATAGTTGCTTTGTTCAGGTTTTCTTCCTTCTAAAAACATTCTCTCGTAATATGTTTGATAAGCCGATATTGTTGGATCGGTTATCGGCTGTTGACTGTTGTTTTGATCTTGATTTGATTGACCCTGGCTGGACTGAGCAGGAGCACGGTGTGCCATGGTTTAAGTATAACGACCGACTAATAACTTGGTCTTGAGCAAAGCTAAAACAAAAAAATCATACACGTATTTACTATAGTATAATGCAAGCGCGCGCCGCCTGACACTAGGATCAATCGATATGATAGCACGCTCATGATATCAACGGTCGAGTTAAGAGTTCTTACCAAGTTCTGTTCTCCTAATACTTAACATCCATTTTAACGTATTTATTGTCAACCGAAAAGGATAGAAAAGGATAACGAATTACTGTAACACAGAAAAAAGCATTTGTATTTAATATAGTATAACTAAAACACAAAAAAATCATATATGTATTTATTATAGTATAATTTAATAATCATATATGTATTTTATATAGTATAATGCAATTATCGTGAGAGTTAGTAACACTGCGAAAAAACAGTGGTACATTTTATATAGTATAAAGAAAAACAGATTTTTGTTGCATCTTTCATATAGTATGGCTCGGTGTAAGCGAAGCGAAGTACATTAGCTGATACTAGCAGACAACAAACCAACAGTTTTTTTCCACGCGGTGCTGATTAAACTAGTAAACCATAGTAAAACTGACCTCAGAGGTCAACTCGTGGCTGATATCGCGCGTATCCTGCGGGGGGTCCACGTGGTGCTGATTAAACTAGTAAACAATAGTAAAATTGACCTTAGAGGTCAACCCGTGACTGATATAGCGCGATAACAGATAAACGAATGACCTGTGACCTTAATTTAAAGCCCCATGTTATACTACTCACCTAACAAAAACTAAGGGGACTTAATAGTAACAATGTCAATACAGATTAATTAGTATATATTTAATTAACTGATAATATTCTGTATGAAAGTTAAAAGATAGTATAATAAAGACGCTAGATATAATTAACTTCAATTTAAAGTGCATTTAAATAAACTGTTTTCAATCATTGAAGAGTTGAAAGTCATTATAAATTACACATTACGAATACATATGGACAATAAAGGGAACTAAATTAAATGTCAAACATGATTAATTAATATATGCTTTCCAAATTAGGAAGAAAACCGCAGTAGATATAAATGAAAATAAAGCCTAGTAGATACAGAGACAGAATAAATAGATTAACACTTGAGTACTTATCCAATTCATTTATATCATTTTAAGAAAATGAAAATAAAATGCAGGCCTTCCGTGATTAGATAGTAAAGATTACACTTAGCTAATCATTTAATATTGAGTAATAATATGGAAAATTTTGTATCCAATCTTCCATTACCAAAATTAAACAGTACTCATAAATTATTGTACTCTATTTATTAAAACAATTAATTTTTCTATTTGTACATTTTAAGTAGACAAAATATAACTGAACATAATTTAATCGAGTTGTTTAAATTCAAATAAAAATTAGTATGGCCCTCTCCTCATTGTAAATAAAACTATCAGAATATATCTTCTAAGTTATTTAATCAATTTTGATATGCTATTATTGTATGTAGAATCATGATAAAATAATACAACTTAAAGTATAAGAAAAATAATTAATAAGTGTTATATTACAAACGCACTTTGATATAATATGTAAATAGAAAAAGAAATTATCATGCAACACATCCTTCTAGCTCGAGCAACTGATAAAGACTGAACAAGTGCATACAAGTTTTCACCTCTGGTATAAGATATTCCAACTATTGCCTGTTATCATGCCTGGAATAGTGCTCCATTTCCAGTAGGGACACCGTTAACTCTGCAACATTACTCTTCAGTTCCAAGTCCAAGCCTAGTCAAGAGATAATTAGTGACTGGAATATAAATTCATTACATAACATTACGTTAACATAATGACAACTAATCGAACAAAAAGCGATTTACATAGCGTATATTTGATAACTCGTCGGGTCCACTCGAATGCGAACAGTGTCACCATTGTATGTACCGATATCGACGTCAGTATACGTGATACATCCAGTAATTTCATAAAGTTGGTTCTTCCTCATGTGTCTAGAGAGACGGAACATTATCAGTAAAGTCGTCTTCGATAACCTCAGGCAACAAAGCTCCTCATTCAGATATTTCATCAGGTCACTTGCGTTAATCGTCATTCTTGATCCTTCTCTCTCCTTTGAAACCAGTGAGTCGATCGATAGCTCGTTTGCTCGTCGAGGGTAAGGGTGGCTGAGGCAAGTTCTTAATCCTGGCCCTCCTGTCCTCTCTCCTTTGGAACCAGTGAGTCGGTCGGTAAATGGTTTCCTCGTCGATGTATTACTTCTCACTGGTAAAACAAATCGCACACTCGTTGTAGAAAAGTGTTGGGTTGGAGACGTTTTCTTAAGCCTTTCCCGTCATTTTTGGAATACTTTCTTTATCGACACTTAAATTACTTAACTCGCTCATTTTAGACACTAAAATTCTAATAAGATACAACAGGCAAGCTTCTATTACTACCGTAACATAACCTCAAACACTTCATTATTAACCGTATTGGTACTTAATTATTATAGTACTTACCCAAATAGGAGGCTACGAAGTGCACACCAGTTGAGCAGTTGTTCCACAGCAGGAAAGCAGTTCAATATGGAAAACACATTGATAACCGTTGTGAGGGAGGTAAGGGGACCGCGCCCGCATGTCAAGGCCTGTGAGATGCAACTACGTCACGCCTAATCACTCTCCGTGCTCTATGGTTGCACAACTTCCGGAAATCCAGAACAAAGTATATTTATACGAAATGACTAATTAAATTACTAAAGTAATTAAAAAAAGAACAAAATCCATGGCTTTTATATATATATATATATATATATATATATATATATATATATATATATATATATATATATACACACACAAACACACACACACGCACACGCACACACACACGTTATATATGTATACATAACATGGAGTATTATCTTACTTATTATTATAGAAGGCGTCGATTGTCATGCTGACTGTTTACTGATATAATATAGGTTGGCTTTAATTTAGTTTAGATAAATATTGGTGATGGGTAGAGTATACACACACGACTGACATTCAACATTTATACATAGTATCTGGCCTCATTTTTATAAATCTTTTAGGATAAATAAAACGTTCAGTTACTCAACCCAATGTTTTGTGGTAATATACTATTTTTATGTTAAATGAGTTTGTGCTATTTTTATAAAACACTTTTTCACTATATTTACTAGTATAATCTGCTGTAGATATGTGGGGAGGAACTAATGAATCATCTATATTTCACATCTTAAGTTTTATTTTAGCAATTATATTAGAAAGACAAATCATTAAACCTCTACTTAAAATAATTCAAGCTACATCTCGTGTTTAGTTATTTATTGATTTACATAAAGTCT